>JBBJLS010000148.1:17195434-17210420 GCA_037577275.1 Bryconaethiops microstoma | reverse complement strand
CAATGAACATTATTAATGCTACTCAGAAGACCTTTTGAAACCTGCACACTATTCTCTTTCTTTCTCATTTACACTGGCAGCTGTGCCATACTACTGTAGTGTTGTGTTGTGAGTGTAGTGAGTGTTGACAGGGTGTACTGTATTGTGTCATTCTCTCCTTCAACATGCCACTGGCAGCTCTCGAGCAGACTTGTTTCCAAGGCCAAATCCCTCCCTAATTAGTTTCCACATTGACATATAGTGATTAGCACTCCTGTGGGATTGATAATGGCAATATTAGAAGCTTAATTCCTTTTATCCCTGGCACAGTGAATGCCAATGTGCAACTCGGAAAGTTTTGTGACATATTAAAAAGCGTAGCCCGCCAAGTCCATTTCCCAGTGTCGCAGACTGTGATATCCAGCTCAGTGAAACTTGTGACTGCTTTAATTAAGGAGGAGAAATACACTGGCAGGGTTACAGAAGAAATCTCCTAGTAGCGAAATAAAAGCTTTTAATTTTTTCCTTCTCATACAGCAAAGCTCGTCACTTTCACAAGGGTTTGCCTGTTCGAAATGATTTCCACTCACAAGAACTGACATGACAGAGAAATACTACACCTGGAGACCTCTCCTTCTCTGCCTTTGAAGACTTCTTTTTACCTTCTAATATCCTCTTTCTTTGTCTTATACATACACACACACACATATTTGTATTTATTCTGATACTCAGTAACGACCGTAAGCAGAGACCCCCATCTATTCACATCAGTGAGACAGTGAAGCCTCTGCTTGGACTAGCCCGAGAGAGGCCAAATACTTCAGCACTTCCACTGTTTATAGTGCCTTGGGTCATACAGAAGACCAACCCAAACAAAGCCCCCTCCTGACATTGTTTCTCTAAAAATGGAATACAATTCTTTCCAATTCTGCGTCTGAAATTTCGGCGCTTTTGTTCAGATGGACATAGTTGAGGGGTTGCAAGTTCCTTGGACCCTGAAGTGAATATCTTCAGGCTTCGTTTCTACAAAGTCAGCAACATTTATTTATTTCAAAGTAATCAATCATAGTTCGTTGACAGCAGGTCTGCTTACCAAGGCCCTCTTCCTGAACCGGTGACACTGCTGCCACAGATACAAGAGGAACCATCACCAAACAATACACATATCTTCATTTTTTGATTTTCTTGCACACACACACACACACACACACACACACACACACACACATATATATAAAGTAAAAGAACATTATAACATTAGAATGCCAATTAAATGCCAATAAACAGAACATATTAAGAACATTCTGTTTGTTTTGTATTCAGTAAAGTTATATTCTGGGAATTCCTGGTTCTTGAGCACTCCAAGGACATTTTCAGTTCTACCAGCAGAAAACCCAAAGGACTGATTAGCTGAAGCACGTATGGAACTGTAAAAGCTGGCCTTCTTTGAAAAGAGGTTTAAAAATGCTTAATCTGAAATACACATTAAATCCCAAATTATTGTTCCTATTAATTCAATGTCCAGATAAAATATATAAACCATTTTCTTAAATGACTTTTGTACAATGTTAGATATACTTGTGTTATACTTTGTTTCTAAAATGTTCTTTTTAGTACTTTCTTTATATGAACTCTTATGTCTATCTTTATTGTGTATTAATAATAACAACAATATTAACTTTTTACTTGATAATAATATTTAATATCATTATTATTATTACTTAAGTAAAAAGTAAATATCATCGTAATTATTCTTATTATTATCATTATAATTCTTTTTCTTCTTATTGTTGTTGTTGTTGTTGCTGTAGTTGTTGTCGTTACACCCCCCATCATATTTTCTCCTGAATATTTGTTAATAGTCTTGGATATTAATGAATTTTGTTCTGTACGTCACATGTTGTACATGTAGACAAACTCCTCATGTGCGTAACCTAATTCTGAACTGATGTTGAAAATATGTTGAAAATAATGAGAGGAAATCAAGAAAAGTTCAAAACAGACTACCAGAGTTTTTTTTTACGATCCAAGCTAATTTACATAACAAATGCAAAGTGAAGGCCAATCTTCAACAAAAATTATTCTAAACAACTATTTACTGTCACATGAGCATGGTGCACCACTGCTGCAATGGAAACATAAAGGTCAGATTTTAAACTCTAGTTTTTGTCTTGTGCATTCAAACAATGTCCACTCACAGCACAAGCAAACTTTCAGGGAAGATGTTATGGAAACAAATATTGTACACTGCATTGTAGCCCCCAGTGAAGGGGATAGCCCCTCTCCATCCACCACACCCACGACCAGACTCACACCTTGAATGCAGGAGTCCACTTTTCACCGCATGATTGATGGTGGTACTCAGAGTGAATAGATACCAGCCTGAACTTTCGTTCTTAAGGCCAGTGTCAAGAGTGCATCTCCGCTACCTTACCTGCTGCTTGAGCCCTGAGGAGACGCCGAACCAGATTCCAGCCTCGCTGCTTATAAACAGCGTAATCTCTCAGTCTCTGACACAGCAAATAAACACAGCACACAGCAACTCAATATCCTACTTCCTTCTTTTGTGTGTGGCTGACAGGCATTAGTGGGGCTCAGCTGAAAGAAAAATAAAAGAACGCATTTCAGAAGTAAAGTAGCTGCTTCACAGAGACAGACAAAAGGTTAAGTGCACCGATTTTCTGCACTGATAGCAGGAATTTATGTAAAATGTGATCTACGTTCAGAAATGTCCTTATTCCCTTTTCAGCACTACTTCCACAAAGAACTCAAACAGCCTTTTTCACTCTCGGAATATCATCTCAGTATCGCAATTGTTAAATGCACATTAAAGAGTGATATATTAATTAATAAAACAATGGAATAGATGAGCATTATGGCAAATGCAATGTGCATTAAACATGAAAAGTCATTTTTTAATGAACACATGCACACACATGCACACACACACACACACACAGACACACTAAGACACACTAAGAAACAATAGCCCTAATACTTTTTTCAATTACCTAAAAGCAAAGAAGATTCTTTATTGGATTTATTTAGACTTAGATATTTTATATTGTACCTGTCTATGTGTCTCTGTGTGTCTATCGAGTCATAATATAAGTAATGTACTCTCAGATTAAGTTCTAATTATTATTTAAAACTAAACCAAATTGTTATTGTCTTTAAAGTAATTATCTGTGTGATGGCAGAGTTTACAATGGTGGTTCCTGTACTTGAGTTTTTTACATAAATAACTCATTCTTTCGCTCTCAAAGACATATTAGAATATTAACAGAGGCAAGATAGAAATTCTATCTCAAAAAAGACATAAAGCTTACTCAAACTATTTAATTATGAAGTATGTATCTCTGAACCTCCCTGCTGAGTGTGGCATCTTGTGATTAAATCTTGATCAGTGCACAGACAGGCCAGTGACACACATGAAGCTGAAGAACTGAGACAAGGTAATTCTAGAAGTGCGGTGAACATTTTACAAGATGTCCTGTACCATTTGATAACAGAAGGTATCAGTTTTGAAAGTTGCTCATGACTCCTGGTCCAGACTCTGTGAGTGGGACAGGGTGAGTGTGTTCTGGGAGTAGTTCTCCTCTCCACACCCCTAAGGGGCAGCAGAAGACTGTGCAGCGAGGCTTTAGCTTGTCTGTCCCTGAGCCTCTCTATACCACCAGCCTCAATTCACACTCCACACACAACCTACGTACTCACCAACCTCCTCTACACCTCACACTATCACCTTTACTGCCTAGTACTGAAGGCTGAAGTTCAGTACATGTTTTTGGACATGGTTAATATCACATCCTAAAGAACGCTGAGGCTAGCTGGTTGCTTAGGGCAGTATTTCAGTGTGTGCAGCAAGCAGGTTTTAACACTGTATTTTCAATAGTGTCTACGTAACTGAAGACCTTAAATCAACTATTATATCATTTTTTTAAGTTAAAGTTATACAGTTTAAAGTTAAGGAAACATCAATGGAATAATCGATATTGCTTAACAGGCAACTAAATGCAGCTTGATTTTTTTTTACATATATTCATGATTTGCAAATTATTTTAAAGTTTATGACCATTAAAAGACACTATAAAGTGTGCCTTTACATGAAAAAAGGCAAGCAATGGATCAATCTGAAATCTATCTAAAATGTATACATAATTTTTAAATGAATAAAATCTACACAAATAAATGCATGGCTGTCTTTCTGTTCAATTGCTTTAATAACTTCATATTGTAGTTGCTAGAAGAAAACCTTGCATCACCTCACAAAAAATAAATAAATAAATAAAAATAAATAACTTCACAGGAAAAGATATGTTCAACGATAAAAACTTTCAATGTAAGTTAAAGTAATGCGATTTTATTCTACCCCCATTCTGAATTACATTTATCAATGCAATCATCATGAAATTTCAAAACTCCGTAAAGGGCAGGTAGGATTTTCGAAATTATGAAATTGGAAAACAACAAAAGAAGAAAGATGCAATATTTTGTTTAGGCAGTCAGGATATTTTTGTTTGAGGGAAATTTATATTCACATTTCAAATTCAAGGTATTATATCACTTATGGTGACTTCCTTGAAAACCGTTGAAGTATTTAAGGGTATAACAGAAAGGAAAAAGAGGAAAGGAAGTACATGTATAAACAGGTAAGACACCAGAAACACACTAGTATACTCGTAAAAAAATAAAGACACTCAGATACCGTGTGTGCATTTGTATATTCCATTATAGGACATCTAGAAGCACAAAGGCATGCACACAACATACCAAACACACAAAAACACACGCACACACAAACATAGGCACACACCCCGACAACTGTTTCAGACGCACAACAAAGACTTTCCCATTCTTTCAGCAAACTCGATTAAGCACAGGGGGACAGATATGGAGTAGTGTGTGTGGGCTCAGTACAAAGGCAGAGAGAGGAGCGCTTCAGTTCAAGGCTATCATGTGAATTGTTTTTCATATGAAAAATGGAATGAGTCAGAAGTTTTGCGATAAGTGACAAAGCGGGCAGTGCCTTGAATTCCACCGTGGGATGCAACACAATTTAATAAAGAGAGGTCTTGAGAGGAAAAGTGTGACGTGAAGGTTAGCTGGAGGTCTCACGCTAGATGAAAGTGGGAACTCTCTCTCCCACTGCTGTCAGCACTTTTTAATGTGAACTTTGCGATTGATTGGCGGGCCTGGCCAGGTTTTCCCCCAAACTTTCCCAGCC
Organism: Bryconaethiops microstoma; assembly: GCA_037577275.1. NCBI lineage: Eukaryota > Metazoa > Chordata > Actinopteri > Characiformes > Alestidae > Bryconaethiops > Bryconaethiops microstoma. The sequence continues at coordinate 17,205,214 of JBBJLS010000148.1, read as the reverse complement.
TGCATGGCGGCTACACCCATCCAGCCGCTTTCTCAATGCTAATACTCCACTTCTCACCGCAGGCTTTCACTGCGATTCTAAACACCGAAGAGACGAGGCGTGATGATATTAAACAAGACTGATTTACATATATACTGACAACTGTCATGCACTAATTGTGCCATGCAATAAAAATAGCAAATTGGTTATAATATTCAAAGCGGCAGAATTAAATGGCGAATTCTAGAAGCTAAGGCCATACCATAATAAAGAATATTTCATTTTTCAGTCACTTTTTATTAGAATAAATGGTTACTGATTAGGCTACATTTGCTTGAACAAAAATAACAGAGCCTCCTAACAAAGCCTTCTAGAGCAACCTTCTTAACGTCGACACACAATATCGCTGGATTTAGTTGCGACCTTTGTCTACACAGCAATATAAAAAATGTCAGAACAAAAATTGAAAGACACACATGCTCATTTCGTATAAAGGTCAGAAATTCAATCACACTGCCCTAAAGTATTCCACTAATAAAGTATGTACAGGCAACCCTACTTTCTGACTTTATAATGATTTGTTGGACTGTACACTTATCGCTTCTTCAACAAGCTCCTTTTCGTTATTGATTAACCCAAATACCCAGAAGTGAGAGAAAAGAATCAACAACATAAAGCTTCAGGCCTGTTTTCTACGCTTAAAGTGACAAAACTCACAAAAAGATAAATTGGGCTAAAGACTTTAGGCTTAGTGTCATTATAGCTTATTCAGCTTATCTCCAGACACGTTTTCGAAGATAGGCCCATAACTCAGACCCAATCAGACCAAGAACCTGGAAGGCAACAGTCCAAATGGAAAATAATTTACTTCTCGCACTTAAACAAAAAAAGAGCTTAAAATGTTTTACTGACAACTATGAGTCTCCATACCACGGAAATCTTTTGGCCAAGATACGGGCTACAATATATTTTGTCCAGGTTATCTGTTTCTGAAGGTGTTCCAAAACATAAAACATAAAACGTCATAGGTTATATCTTGTTCATCGCAATACATAAAAGACTGCAAAAGCCATAGCCGTCTGAAGTTGTACTGCTTTGGTAGACTTTTGCAGGCTGGTGAATAATGTAGCATAATGTAGCATAAATAAGAGGTTTGAAGAGAAACGGGGAAGTGAGAGGAAAGGGAAAAAAATATGCAAACACAGAAGTGGCTTAAGAAAGAGAGGGAAAAAAGGGAAGAACTGAACTTGAGCTGAAACAAACGGCCTCGTTAATGCACTGTCACAGATTTCATTAGCCAGTCTGACCAAGGTGGCGGCGCTATAAATCAGAGAATGAGGGAGGGAGAGAGAGAGAGAGAAAGAGAGAGAGACGGAGAGGGAGAGAGAGAGAGAGAGAGAGAGAGGGAGAGAGAGAGAGAGAGAGATGTCTCTCTCTCTTTCTTGCAATCGCAAATACACAAATGCTCTTCAAGGACAGAGCTAAAGAAAAGTGCTTCATTTGTGCAAGAAAAAAAAACCCTAACACAATATCAACCTGTAAACCGCTACTAGTAAACTCCATCTATGCTCATCTGAATGGGATCAGCACAGATCAGATCAACACCATGCGCCCTCTGTAAGCTTCTTTTGCAGTAAATTAGTATATTCTAGATTAAGCTACGGGTTCCAGGTGGCTTACCCTATTTCGGAGACAGCAAGTGTCCTACCTGCCTGCATGTTTGTGAGGGGCAGGAGTCGGTTTGTGGATCAAAAGTGCTGCCAAACGTGTACACACACACACACACACACACACACACACACACACACACACACACACACACACACACACACACACACACACACAAAACAAGCGCGTGCACACGCACCACGATCCAGCGGTCAGGAGCAGTAGGCAGGCTGGTAGAACTCCTGGGGCTTGTGAATCCAAGCTGAACTTTGGAGCAGCCTCTTAACAGATGGCATGAGTGGGTAAACTCACTGACTGGTCCTGCACAAGCACCCAGCTTTTTACAGCGACTGCAGCTTCCCCGTCAGATTAAATCTGTTCATTGTTATGGTCAGTATCTGCTCGAAATCAAACTCCCTGGCACCCTGCTGCTCCACACAAAGTTTCAACTTATTGCCACTTACGAATAAACTGACCCCGTTTGTCTCATTTAATGATGGATCTAAAAGGAATTTGAGACAATCTGTCAACACACTGTGAAAGAGTCAGCCTCTTAAGTAAATGATGTCAATGTTTATATATTAACTTCATATCGTTTTGGCAGTAGCTGCTGTTTAAACCGTAGTATTGAAAACATATTCACATGCCCTGGAGACATTATTTCTGCCTTGAACTCTAATTGATCCCGGATGCAGTCCTCAGAGGCAGGGTTAAACCTCTGGGCCTCAGGGATAAATCCTATTAAAACTACATGTCTATCACTACGCCAAGCAAACTGGAGGGTCACGAATGCAAATGGTTCCTAAACAAAAATGTTGGGAAACAGATAAAAGCTGGCAATAATTGTATCACTGTGAAAAATTCTTCTCCGCCAAAAGAATGAATTTCATACTAAAATTGTGCAGGTGTTTTCAATGCTCTGCAAGGATTCAATGCATAGTTTAGGCTGCTGGCAAGAAGCCTATAGGAACAATGAAAAACAACCAGGCTTCCACTGGATGGGATCCATTATCATGGCTAGATAGCACTGTTGGATCCGTGCGTCTTATTTCTTAGCAATTCGTAGTCAAGACGGCCGCATGTTTCGCACAGAGAAGAAAAGTCACCCTCCATAGCTTTTCCAGTATGCTCAGTGTTAATGCAGCAGGCATTCCTAAACTTTTTACATCCATTACCTTCCACTAGGTAAATACCTAGTGCTGGAAACATTTGTCAATGTATGCGCCTGGCTGAACAGAATAGATTATTACGATCTGAATGAAAAACACACTGCATTTGCAAAAAGCACAGTGCTACACAACACAGCAACACAGTGTAGGCTAGGACGCGTCTTCACACACAAACGCACACACAGGAAAACCTAATGTTTTAAATAACTTATTAATTATTTAGGCATAAACCCTCAAGGTAATACCCCATAAATCAATAAGTCAACGAAAATAAAAAGAATTAAAAGTGGACACAGTATTTAGAATGTTAAAGTGTATGGACTCATATTTGGTTTGTCCACTTGACCAAGAAAGTAAGACGCAATAAAAAGGCCAAAGTGCTAAAAAAAATTGTCAAGTGAGAATAATTCTGAATAACCATGCTGCCCCTTTGAGTTACATGGGCATTATTCATTCTGCCACTTTTTCCCATGCCGGTCTGTGGTCATTACAAAAAAAATTACAGCTTGACCTACATTTGCTAAAGGTTCATATTAAGGCTTCACATAACAGCCAAACAAACATACTGTATCTGAGGACAAATAAGACTGTAGGGACATATATACACTTTGCTCTAATGCTTGATGACAGAAAATGATGAAAATAGCCTTCATGAACTGATGCTGACACAATAAGGGAACTGTAAGGTCAGCATGGATCAGGTGCTGAACATACCTAATAAAAAATGAACAAAATAAACAAACAAGCCACAAAAAATAAAAACGTGATGTCAATGCCACTCAAATGTATGCAGAATAACCAATTCTGTATGCAAAGTGGACAAAGTGATGTTTCTTATAGTATATGGAATGCTTTTAAATGACCTTTTTGATTAACATTTTCCTAATTATTTTCTTCACTTTATTCGGCAACAATTAACATTTGCCATGACTTGAGGCTGAATTAATCTAAACTTTGACACCCTCATATAATACAGACACTGTTTTGTACTTTGTATTGTGTTTGGGGCAGCTACCAAACACACAAAACCACTTTTGAATGTTTTAAGGCTATAATTACTGACTTCAATTATGAAACATTGATAGCAATTTAATTCGAGCCCTGATTGTTCGCGAAGCTTGATGGAAAAAAAAAATATTAAAAATTCTGACTAATTAAACAAAACAGAAACACAACAATGGAAAATGATGTGGTGTCTGGGTGTGTGTGTGTGGGGCGGGCTTGGTGCTTGGGTGGGTAGTTAGCATACTATATTACCAGTTGAAATGTTTAAAATGTACCTCGAACTTGGTCATCACAAAAGCGTGACCTGGGGAAATGACACTATAATAATAATGTATAAAAAATGTACACTAAAAGTAGCCTCGCTAACCTATATCATGCGGTATAGCCCAATGTGGCTAATTTCCTTCTTGAAGCTTCCATGCGACATGGCATAAAACTGGATTTTTTTTTTTCAGTTCTGCAGCTTTTAAAGCCTTGACCAAGACAAATATCAAGACTAAGTGAGATCCTTTCAATAGAATTTGATACAAATCTAATTTCTTACTTGCCTTGAGGAGAAAAAAGAGAGAGAACATTAAAGAGGACCAGGCAGCCTATACACAAGTGAAGCATTAATTAATCACTCTACTTCTGCAATATCTAAGCCACTGGCCAGCAGAGTGTATAAAAGATAGTAGTGTTGGGGTAAGGAAAAGCAATCACTAAATGCAGCTGTGCTGTGATGGTCTGCTCTCGGCCCCTGTGGAAAGCACTGTGCAAACAGCAGAAAGTTGCTGCTTGTGAAGGGTAATGGGACATCGAATGCCAGAGGACACAGGAGGAAGTGGGTGCACAGAGAAAGATGAAGTAATCTCGGAAGCAACTAGACACACTCCACTTGGAATTTTGCCCCAAACAAGATTAAAGTGAAGTTATTCTACACGAGTATGGCAGGGATATCAATCTTCTGCCCAGAAACAGAAGCAGACTAAACACAAGTGAACAACAAAAAATCGGCTAGCATGTCTTTTTTCTCGTGCCTTGAGTTCATGGGATGATACAGTCGCTACAAAATATAATACATATCCATTAAAATGTCCTAAAAAAATTAAAATGGCTGCAAAAAAGGGTTTTATCAAAGGCTTTTAAGGCAATCTAAAGCCAAGGATAATATGAAGAACCATAACTGGAAGAAGCATTGAATGGTTATTGGTATGGTTAAATGGCACTCTGTGGTGGAGACTTTTTAACAAGTCATTTGATATAGCACCAAAAAGGGTTCTTTTATATGTTCTTTAATTTAGTACTGTGCATGAAAGTATACAAATAGATTTTATCTGTAAAGGTCTGCGGATTGTCATGGGATTTTTTTAAGTTCCTTGTGATGGCATTTCAGATATGTTGAAAAATTCCACAAAGAAAAAAGCGTTCCCATACAAATATGTATTATTATCTTAATCTATCAGACAGAGGATAAATCATCAGACTGTTACCAGGTAGGTATTTGAAGGGTAAATAAGTGCTCATAAACTACATTTCTACTCTTGCACAAACAGTGGCCAAGTTTTCCATTAACTGACCTCCCCACTCACCGCTGCTAGTGAATGCAAATAGCCCGGCCTTGCCTGGCCTACTGCAGAGAGGCGAGACCGGGAACTCAAAAGGCATCTGCCCAAGCCATTTAAAAATTCAACACCATTAAATCCATTAAATGAGGATAACACAGAGTTTTTGTTTCAGACCTGTTGCATAAAGGATCCCCTCCCCACTGCCTAAAACCCTACTGAGTGAGACAGCCTTTTAATGAGGGGGGGATAATCCGGCAAAACTCCCCCACTAATGAGCTATCATCATGCAAAAATGCCAGCTTGATACACATTAATTGGATTCCTACTTTTTTAACCAATTAATTGACCTGCATTGTCATGTTGCCTGGCTGAAGTGGGTTTCTAAGAGAGCCACCGTTTAGATTCAGTGACTCCAGTGGCGTGGAGGGCCAGTGAATAGAAGCAGGTTTTAGTGAGATCAGCTCTCATTAAAGGCTTATGACATTTGTTAGAGTCAATCCCTTTGTTGAGAAAACAGTTTGTGCTGCTCAGTTGAAGCCTCTTCAGTGGCCTGTGCCGGCAGTACTTTCTAACCTGCAGTTTGATCTCCGTCCCGTACACCTGGAGGCAGGCCTGGTGGCTATGGCAAAGCAATGCCATGCATTTGTGCCTCGACCAGCTACAAGGGTAGAGACATCCTTATGTGCAGTTATTTTTCTTCAATCATGTATAGATGCAGAAATTAAAGGATATTTCACATTAAAAAAAAAAAAAAAAAGATAAGTCATTTGTTTCCAAACAGCATTTTGGGAAGCATTCTGCCATGCAAAATCACAGGAATACATAAGTAAGTAAATAAATAAATAAATACAAATATTTTTTATGACCTATTTCAATGAGGGAAGCATATGCTGAGGTTAAACATTTTAACCGCTACTGGGAGGTCATAGCCTCAGAAAATGATTTACATACAACGAATGGAATGCAATGTGTTGGCTTTAGTCAATGATCTCCTAAAAGAAACAATATTTTCAGGACAGCTCCTACTCGCCAATGGAAATTAAATGCTGGTGAGTTGAACGTTAACCACGAAAACAAGTTCAGAAAGCCCTGAATATTACCCACTTAGATCATCCACTCCCAAGATGACAATGGAAACCTTGAAAAAATGCTGACACAAAGTGCCTGATCCAAATTATTGTTAGGTGCTCAGTATCATGATACCCAAACTGTAGGTTTATAGAGCCTCCAGGCCAAAATAACTGAGCCTAGAACCACAGGACACGATTTGTTCAAGCTCTGGCCTGCTGGCAGACAAGCAGCAAATGCTAGGCAGTTTATAAATGTGGATGTGTTGTCTCCATTACCTGGACAGCAAAAGTTGATGATGGTTAATTGTGAACTATTGACTTGGGGAGTATTGAGCTGAGGTCAAGATGAACAGCAGTATTGATCTGGCCCTGATCTGCATGTAAGAAGAATCTATAACCTAGCAAGAGTCACACACAGATAAACTAGCGGCTAAGGGTAGAGGGCAATTATCTTGATCAGCCATTTAACACTACTGAGGCGGAAGCGCTGGCTAAATTTCTTTCAAGAATTTTTCAAGTGTCACCAAAGTCATGCCTTGTAAACACCATGCAACACCAGATACTCTGTCTAGTGATAAAAGAAGCAAATACATAAGAAAACAAATGAACAAAATAAACATCTCTACAGAAACAAAGGCCTTGGGAAAATATATAAGGTATCCAAATCTATTCTAATCTATCACTGTGAGTGTGGTGGTAATAGCACACATTAGTAGAAGATCATTACCCACCATTGTGCATTCACTTAACTATACTAGACAGAGGTTACAGTGGAAGGTGTGCAAATGGAATAGCAGATGTTGTTTACTGGACTGTCACAGTGAGAAGGGATGGGGGGAAAATGTCACTGCTATAGGATTCAGAGTATCTCTAAATTTGCCTTCAAGAATTTCATTCAAAATATTTTTCATCAAATCAAGCCTAATCAGTAGTAACAAGGAAATGCTAAAACACAAACCATTGTGTATTTCATGGTGAATTCATGAATACTGCAATAATAATTAGAGAAAATAAATAGCTATTTGTTGCTTTTAACTGGACAATTCCGCACACAGTCTGGTTTATTCTGTATGAATAGAGCTCATGTGGAACTAAAATGCCAAATATTCTCCATAGATTGCTGTCTTTTAAATTGAAATTTAAAAAGTAAACTTACAAATTACTGTACGCAATCAAGAGGACACAGTGCTTATAAAAGTGATCTTAGAATTATGGTATTTAATTTAAATGAGGGTCGAACGCACAAAGGTCAGATTTTAAGAGCTCTTAAAGTTTAATTATAGCAGACACTGCTTTTATTTTTTTCATCTATTCAGAAGAATATTAAATAAAACAACATTTGTGACTTTGATCATGCACAGTAACACAAGTGTCCCTTACAGCTGCTTGAAGGAAAAAAAAAAAACAAAACAGTTTGTCATCTACATGTAATCAAGCATAACTTCATTAATACACATAATTAATTGAGCACAATTTGTTGCCATCATAATGTTACCTTTACTTTTCTGCTTTGACAGACGGGTTTGGCAGTAATTCTTGTCCGATCCTTCATGGGGTCATGAATTAATCTACAGGCCCTTGTGCCTGTCACAAACTAATAAATACACAACTAATTGACTTTGCATGCCACCTCCCCCACCCCGCACCCCTAAACCCGTCAACGGTGCTAAGCAAAGAACAGATTTTAAAAATCATTCAAAAAACAAGTTAAAAATCATTCAAAATAAAACCTAAGAGCAATTTCTGAACACCACACATGCAAAAGCCCAATGAATTTTCAGACAGGTTTAAGATGCTTTTTTTTGCTGTCATTTAAACATAGCAGTTGAACTTTACACTGGTCACTGTCAGACTGGACCAACAGAAATTGGTCCAGAATTAACTTTCATTTGACATATAGAACATTTTTGCTTCTCCTTTTTGAGATACTTTTGTTTTTTTTGGATGGCAACAATATTTCAAAGTAGATGCTATAAACAAAGTCTACACTTAAACATCAAGGAGACAAAATGGTTATTTTGGACTTTATGTATCCTGATTAATCTTTTAATAGAATATTCTCCATGCCTGGTCCTGGTGCCCCCCTGAAATGCACATTTTAGAGATTTCCCTTCTTCCATTACACCTGATCCAACTAAACAGCTAATTAATAAGCCTCCACTGGGTTGAAGCAAATTGGTGAGAGCAAAGAAACAATCAAATGCACAGACTCTCCACACAAGATAAAGGTTCTATACTGATTATAGGCCTAATAATATTTATTTTTAAGTCTGTTAAGCCAGAATGTCGGTGTGAATATGTCTGAAAAAGAGAGAAGACCAGAGGCAGAGATACAGAATGAAATGTAGTAGTAGAAATATAAGAATGGAGAATACAAGAATGCGCCAGGATTAACACGCCGCCATTAGAATAATCCAATCTATGGATTAGTGTGCAAGGAAGTGGGAGATATACCAGAACATTGTGTTTAAGGAAGTTCAAATTGGGTTCAGATTTTGTCTTTTCTTAGGATTGCACCAACATAGGGGCCCCTGGTTTTTAAAGAGTGAATGAAAGCCTTCCCTTGACTGCAGGGCCTAACACAATACAGTAAGGGTCAAAGGTAATGTACGGCCTCTCCTCATGAGGGCCTTCAACGTGGCAACAAAAGCACATGAGCAACGTGCCAGAGAGACATCTCTCTAGGGTTCAACTAGACTCTTTATCCAGAGATCACAGCAATGAATACACTAGGACTAGGTATAGAATACAAACCACTACTTGTGTTAATTAGTGGACAACTTCAGCAGTAATTTATTTATCTGTAGTATTTAACATATCCCCTCTTTTACTGATCACAGCATTTTGTGTATATAGCACAGTGTATTTAGCATTTTCTGGAGAGTTTTGTTTTATTCTGACTATATTTTATATTGTTCTAATGTATGTGTCTCTGTGTGACTGTGCCGTTTTTGCAGAAGCAATTTCCTCCAGCATCAACAAAGTTTTCTGATTCTGAGTCTTAAGAGTGAACATGCCACTAGAATAAGCACTATTTGTTTCTAAAGATGCATTCATTTTGAAGAAGCATTTTTAAATGAGATGTGAGTGTAAAGAACCTCCAAATGATGTAAAGATTTTATGCAAAGTAATTTAAAAGTAGAAGCATACACACAAAGCACAACATTAGGAAACATCTTAGGAGAGTGTACCAGAGAGTGTTTGGCCAGTGCTAAAATCACTCCTAGAAATTATTCAGTCTTGTTTTCTCTCTCTCTCTCTCTCCCTCTCTCTCCCTCACACACACACACACACACACACACACACACACACACACACACACACACACACACACACACACAC
>JBBJLS010000148.1:17161419-17194943 GCA_037577275.1 Bryconaethiops microstoma | reverse complement strand
CACACACACACACACACACACACACACACACACACACACACACACACACACACACACACACACACACACACTCCACAACACAACCCCTTGCCCACTGTCACAATGCTCCAACCTCTTCAAAGCTCTCAGCCTTTCTTGCTGGTGGTTAATGAACAGATTAGTGGTGAGGGGCAGCTCAGAGGAGGAGAGGTCAGCACTAAACCCTTTAACAGGAGGGATAATCAGTGGCAGGTGGGTCCACACTTCTCCCATCAGCCCTCCGAAATACTCCATGACTTGACTTGTGTCTACATGAGCAGCACCCCCACCGACTGCACTGTCGGCCTTGACCCCCAGCCTCTTCTCAGACACCTGAATGAGGGAAAAGGAGGCTCAAGGAGTTAACATTTTTAAGGGCTAAATTGGATACTTGTTGGCAATGTGCCTTCCCTTTGTATCCCTTTGTTCAAGGCCATATTTACAAAACGGCGCGGCAGGACCTTCTGAAGCAGATCGCGCTGAATGGGACTCCCTCAGAAGATTGGAGGAGACACTCTAGAACAGACACACAATGAGAGCCGGGGAGCTGAAGACTGCGAGGGGGAGGCCGAGGGTCCGCCGTTTGCGCCTGTTTTCATTCATTTCTTTAATATTCCTCTGCAGGTTCTGCTTCAGAGAGACGGCCATTGTGCGCTGCTGAATGGGCGACTTTAGGAGTGTCTCTCCTTCCATTAATTAGGGCTCACTGCTGCTTCCGCTCCCCAAGAGAGCGCCTCATTATGATTTCCTCACATTCTTTTGCACAACCTAACCCCATTCCCCAGTCCGAACATCAAAGACGAGCACAAGATGCAAAGTGCTGCAGACTGGTCTGGTTCCAAACTGTTTGGTGCAGTTACATACTATGAGTCAAGATACGGGGAATACAGCCTTTTGAAGATCTGGAAAAACAAAACAACTAACGCTACAAAGCCGCCAGTTTATATTCATCAAATGCCAGCATTCGCAAGTACTTACATGATTATGCTTAATCCATCCATAAAAGTATGAGAAAGTGAGTGCAGTTACGCGACAATAAAGTTCAATGTGGTGCTGTAAAAGGAGCATGCACTGACCAATCAGTCACCGGTACTGGAGTAATATGTGGCAGAATCACAAAACTAGTCCTTATCCAACAAGCTGCCTTTATTCAAAAGATCCTAAAAATCAATGAAAGCATTCAAGGGATAAATTCTGATTATAAGATGATCGGATTGCAATATATGATGCAACAGAAATGACCTAGATATACTGAACCCACTCTATCAATTTTCTGTCGCATATACATGCCCTGTCACATGCACACACACGCGCGCGCGCCCACACACACACACACACACACACACACACACACACAATCTCATTCCTGATTGTTGACTGCAAAGAATAATGACAATTCATGACCTAGAGATCACACAGTGACACTCCGCCGGGATGGTTATTAATGTGACGGTCCAAGTGTCACTTCCCCTGCAAAGCCCGGCACTGCCAGGTTAATACTGTTTACAAAGGGCTAAATGTTACATTACATACAATGGAAGAAAAATCAATATCTGCCCTTTCTTTGTTATAACATCTTTTTGAAAATCAATGACACACACTACAAAGACATTTTGAGATGCTAGTGGGATACAGTTCATTGAAAATTGAATATATAGAGGATGACAAATTCTTTATCAGAGTGAGGCAATGGCATGAACACATCATAAAGTGGAAGAATGTAACAGAGTAAGTTTAGGATAAGTGAGAGGAAAGCTGATACAAGCAGCTACATTTCGCTCATTGAAAGAAAGCTGCCAGGAAACAATCTGAATTTTCCACAGCAGCATATTACATGTTGTTTTCTTTTCTTTTTTTTTTACTAGCTACACTCTTTTGTACAATTATAGAAATAAAGATGAACCCATATAGAACCTACGTCACCAGCATTTTGTCACTTTTCCCCGCAGAGGTAAAGCGTCTTTTTAATACCAGGTCTCAGAGATTAGATTGAGAGGAAGGGTCAGACTGATATTTTAATAATATTTATCATATTTTAAATAGATATAAAACATAGGATGCAGACACTAGGACAATATTTATGAACAAAATTCTGTTAGGAAAAACCTAAACTGACTGCAGTTGGTGTAGGCTTCTTGTAAGAAGGAAACAAGGTATCACAGCCAGTAGTGGACATCTTTTTGAATGCATTTCTCATTCGCTTCTAAGGAAAAACACACTGAGCTCATTCTTGCAGCTGACTCCAACTCTGAGCTCAGACTCAGAGCTCTCTTTATCATGGTGAACACCACTGGGTTAGCCTCAGAGTGTATTCCTTTCCTACAGCCAGGCCCCCGTTTACAGCGGAATTCACTTTGCCTCATTAGATACACACTTTCTTAGTTTTTAACAATGCCTTTGCTTGAGTCCTCCCAGCAGAAATCCTCTCTGTGTGGATCTTTTCGTAGAGCCGGGAGCAGAGTTTGGGAAAGTGGGGGGTTTCTCCCCCCTCACACCCTCTCCTAACTGGTTTAAGACTTGTAATTATCTCTTGCTGGGGAGGCTGTAAATTGGATTAAAGTGGTGAGTCGCAGCTGAGTGAATTACCTCCATCTCCCCACTTGGTGGGCTAGGCTTGATAAACGTGCAGGGGGAACGGATTTGGATTCATGGCTTCCTCATGGAAAGAAATGAAATTTTCCGACAGAAGGGGCCGACGTGCTAGTGGTATCTGTACGCGCCATGTTTCATCTGCTCCTGCTCTTCCAGAAATGCAATTACCTGCGTTATCGGCAGCTAAATGGTCACAGCTTGGCAAAGAAGGCCGTCTACCTGCCCAGGCCACCTGAGTGCGCTGTTTTACATGGCACGCGGCTCCCGACAGTGGGCATGCTCAGTGAAACGGTCACCCACCCTGCTCTGCCAGTGGCTGCTCCAGCCTTTCCCATGCAAAGCTGGCAAAACGTTAGGGTAGGATTTTTTTTCCTCCCCAATGTCAAACGCACTGCAAGCCATCTGGTTAGCACCATGTGTGTTGTTTTCTCCTCTTAAAAACCTATTTGGGTCAGCTTCTTTTGCACACAAGATTAATGTGAAGACAAAAACAACCTGAACAAGTGGCTTATAGTCTGGACCTGGCAAGATCTAATATTCTGCAGATCGCATACAGCATAATCTTCTAAAGAATCATTTAAGAAGGTTGAAAAGTTCTCTCTCATAACAGCCCATACAGATAATTTTTTTTAAATATTCTATTATATTCTACCCTTAGGCTATCTGATCTAAAGATTTCACTATTATCCCCCTGATGTATTCCAGAGTTGGTAGGTACCATAAGTTGCTGCTAACTTTCAGAACAAAGACTACAGATTTATTTCCATCAAGGAGAGAGTGAATAATGTTGATGGAGAGAGTTCATTTAAAAGAAAGAATAGAATAATTTGGCTAGAGTAGCAGGCAAGTGCGAGTGAGTGATAGGTCACTCTGAATGATTGTAAAATTGTAATCCTGGTGTGAAATGCTTTTAAGTCTTTAAGGACAGCATGGACTCTGGAGCGTGAAATGGTAAATCTATGTTTCTAAGAGCTGAGAACCACTGCTGCTAAAGGCCGCAAGAGTCATTCTCCTGCAAGCTCCTGCATTTACATGGAATTGTTTTCCTTTTCACAAACGGGTCAAAGGCAAACTGAATTGTATATATACTTCTTTATATCACTTAAACTACTTTATAGATCTTTATTACTTTTTTCTTATGTTATAACATAACATAACTCTGCAGACATTAAGAAGAATAATATCACAGCTGAATTCCATGACACAGGCTACTGAGTAAGTATCTCTTCAGTCAACCTACAAAATCTATCTGGTCAGACAGAGGCTATGACAAGAAAAGAGAAGCATATTAAAATCTTTTATGTCTATTATTGCTTTTTTACTTTTAAAATTTGTTTCTTGTGAGAGACAGATTGCAGGTTTGTGTACTCAAATACTCAAACACTCAAATACTCAAACACTGTTACTCAATATTAGCTAGCCTGAGTATTTCCAAACAGACCATTTTTAATATGATAATCAGTACATAATAACTGCAATTAAGATTGTATAACCACTAGAAGTTTATTTATTAGCAGAAAAGCTATTAAGACAATAGTAATGCGTGTCTATTTTGCTGATATTTGGTGTATATTAAGTGCAGCATATATTTTTATCAATAGTTAATAAGGTTCCTCTCCCTGAATAAGTTAATACCATGCAGCACTTGTCCTCTGTTGCTAAAAACCACAGGAAACAGTGTATATCTCAGTCAAAACTGAGACATACATTTAAGCGATAATGTTCTGGGGACCATGAAATAAATAAATAAATAAATAAAAATAAATAAATAAATAAAATGGAAGATCATTATGGAAAATGACAATTTCATAACTCACTTTTAATGTTTTCTTCAGTGTTTTCTTCAGTTACAAAAAGGCCAGTTTTTCCAGTTTGATATTTCATGGTAGACTGGCGGATAAGTACTGCTCTAGGGTATACACCTGCACTACCTGCCTCATCCTTATCAGGTCAGGAGCCTCATTTCCAAACCAGACATGAATTAAATGAATGGCTGTACTCTCAGGCAATGCATCCACATGTAAAGCAAAACAATGGTTTAACATGGGTTATATGTTCAGATAAAATGTCAATGTGTTTTTTTTTTCCTTTAAAAAAAGCATGCTAAGGATCATTGACACACAAGTAATTCACAATGCAAACCTTCTCTTCTTTATGATCCATAAACATCTTTGTTACAGTCTCCCCCATAATTTTGCAACAAACAAACAAATATCTGTAATAAGTTTCAGACAGCAACAGTTAATTAGTATCCCTAAGTTTGCCTGTCACAATAACATTAATTAAAGGGAGATGGGATCTCTTTTTAAAAGGCTGAGGAAAGAAATAAGTGGACATGAGTGGCCGAGGTCGCTGGTCTTTTGAAGTGGGCCAGCAGTCTGGCTGCTCTGTTTCTTCTCTCAAATGCTGAAATATATGGTAGGGAGTGTTAATTGAGGGAGATTCTTTGCCGCAGTGGGGGCTTTGCCCTGTCACTCAAAGTGTTTGTGTAAGATACCGACTATTTGGAGACCTCCTCAACACTAATTCATTTATTATTACTCCCAAGAAATATGACCAAGGAAAAATGCGAGGGTTGCTCTGAACACCATGCCAGAGGCTTTCTTTTGTTTAAATGAATGTAATGGGCAAAATAAATCAGGCGGTGTAAGAAACCTTTTTATGTTAATATTTTAATGTTAATATAAAAACATAACAGTATGCATAACAGTATTCTATGCAGGAAAGTTAATCGACAAAGAGCCATTCACTAATGTTGGAATACAACTTTTAAAGAAGTGCATGTGTTTGTGAAAATTAATTTCATCATCACTGGATTTACATTAAAACCGTGGCAGCTGCACAGTTTGGAATTTGGCCAACAGAAGTTCGCTTGCCTAATGTATGCCAACATGACCAGATGCATTTGACTCCTATGAATGAAGAGGATATAGAGTAGGCTAGAATCTCTTATAGGAGTCATACACAGACAGAAAATGAGTCTGTGTCCTCCTGCTGTTTATTAGACAGTAGTCGCAGAGCTCTTTCATCTTTAATTTCCTGCTGTGTCATCTAGAGAGACAGATCAAACAGGGGACAAAGTGGCCCTCCATGCTCCCCCATTACAGATAATGACCCCCCTCCCCCTACTCTTATCTCCTCACTTCCTCCCTTTCTACCCCCCTCCAGAGGACCCTCCCGCAAGGTGGAGGAAAAAAGTTGATAAAAGATAATTAAATTCCCCCTCCTGCACGCAAACGTTTAGGAAGGTCTGTCAATAGCAAACAGTTGGGGTTTATTTTCAGCACAAGAAAGCCAATTTGCGCCCACCACCCCCTTTAACCCCCAGAACCCACCCTCCCCCAACTCCCCTAACCCCCAACAAACAACACAGTAATATACGATGGACAGAGGCTAATACAGTGGGTTTGTTAGGACAGAGATGAGTTGTATAGGTGGAGTTAGCATAAGTCACATGGACAAGACAAGTAAAAAAAAAAGTACATAATAGAGACCTTGAGTGCTGTAAAACCTGCTGTAAAAACTGAATAAGCCTAAAATATCTCTCTAATTTCTCTCTGGCTGTCACTCTTATCCCCTCTGTCCCACCCTGTCACATGGCCCTCCTCCCTTTCCAGTTGATTTTGATCTTGAAATGCTCGTAAAGGTAATGACAACAAATTAAGGATGAAGGTGAGTGATCACAATGTGGCCAGCCCTCCCCAGCTGGCCCTTGCACATGCCTAATAAGAGATGTCTTCCTGACTTATTTCACAGGACCTGATGAACTACCGCTGCGAGGGGAGGATGCACTGAAGGTGAGAAAGATGTGTGCTGCAGGTCATATAAGTCATGCAGGTTACAGAAAAAGCTACTGTCTGTAGCTAATATCTCTAATTGTTTTTAAACATTACAAATAACTTGATTTGGAATTCAGGGTATTATTACAAGATATATTGATTTTTGGCTTTATTGTGGTTGGCTGGTTGAAACAGATATACGCTGAAGTATACCATTACTGTTATAACAAAACCTTGTATCTCCGTAACAGTGATTTTCCAGCAGAATAAAAGAAATATTGTAGAAAAATGCATGAAAAAATGTTAATAGAAGAATAATACATACTGTACATAGTGTATAACTACAGTAATAGCACTGTATTCCAAGAAGCCTTAAAAGATTCGTTTTAGTCAAATCATTTTGAAATTATTTCAAGGGTGTACGGAGCAGGTATTGTTTTCAAATATAAGTCAAAATATTATTATTAATATTATAACATTATTACAACACAAATTGATACAATCCACTTATAACAGCCTAGGTAAGTAAGCTAATGTAATACGTTAGTCATTTAAATGATCTAAAGCCAACAAGTTTATTGGCTACTACTGCCACTGTTTAAGTCTACCGGATGCAGTCAAGCTCCTCACCTTTGCGGGTTTTTCCAGTGTTTACCCTTCCAAATGGTCATAGTATCAATTCTCTGCCGCCACAAGATTTTAATGGGCCATCCAAGTGATTCATGTCAATCAAACATCTGTTAAGCTGTCCACATGTTACTATCAGCACCTGTTGACCTCTGGGTGACCTCCATTGGTAAGAAAAATGAAACAGCCTGCCTTCTCAAGGCTCCCAGGGCAGGTAGTAGCGGCAGACCCAAACACTCTGAATGTTTACCTACGAATATTGACTACTTAGACTTTATTTCCTTCCAGTCCTCTATCTTTTTTCTCTTTCAATAAAGCACCCAAAAATCTTGCACAGGGGACAGGGAGGTGAAATTTCTCTCATCCAAATGGATTGCAATTTCCCTCCATTTAGCACCTGAAGGTAATTAGCTTGAAGAGATTGCAGAGTGAGCAACACGTTCATGGAACATTAACTCTTGCACATTCTCCAGTTGCAGAGAATTAATAGGAAAGATTAAAGTTTAAAGAGAGCAAATGCCATTACCACACAAACCACCTCTCAGTGGCTATAAGCAGCTCTCAGAAAGCCAAACTCACAGCTTCTCCACCCTTTCTTCAAAATCAGTTGACATTAAGACTGCAGAGGATAAAATAATACCTGGTCCGACGACTAGGTATGTGTGAACGCATGTACAGGTCCAATAGCCTGCAGCCACATTTTTTTCCTGCTAACAGCTTTTTGCATGCTTTCTCAGTTCTAGGACACCTTTCGCTAATTAGCATCTTGGCATTCGTTAATCCAGCCGGCATGCTGAGTAAATGTACATGCAAATTCAATTTCATAAAGGTCTTCACGGTAAATTATCAACCTCAATAACACAGATTCTCTTAATTAAACTGTGCACTCTTTGTTCCGCACCTTTTTTTGTTTCCCATATTTGCCAGTTTAAAGATCCCAGATCACAACTGCAAGCCTAAACTTAATACTGGCACTTACTCATCCTTAGCAATTATTCATTCAACTCAATTGCTTTTTATATGCTTTGTATATGCACCGTAGACTGTAAATATATTCTTATTTATTATTACATATCGTACATCTTCACTTACCATTGGTTACAAATAAACATTCTATACGTATCTACTGAAGCATTTATCAATCCTTCTATCATAAGAAGGGTGTAGGAGGAGATATAGCAATTGGCAATGAATTTTTAGAGGCCAGCCCATTCAGAGATTCAATCATAGCCTCTGAAATTCCGGGTGGGGGAGAAAAAAAAATCAAATTGAGACATGGTAGAATTTATTGCCCAGAAAATTCCATTCTACTATCTGATTTGAAAAGTCCAGTCCTCCTAGCTTCAGAAAATCTATTTTCCACATTTTAATACCCCACGTAACAGTCTTCATAATTCATTCGACTGTGTTAAGCGCAGTTTTATTAGATCTGAAACAAATTTTGGTGGGGGATCCTATAGGTCATTAACCATGGAGTAATTTTATCCTTGTTTCCCTAATGATGCCATAATGGTGAGTGAATTTCTTAACTAAAGACCAAAGAACATTTTGAAGGTCAGCTTCATCTGCAAGCTCCTTCAAGCGCTTCTCAGAGAGATTGGAAAAGTCGGAGATTTTTGAAGAGTCATTAATAACGCTAAAGCTGAAAGCCTATTTGCGTTCTCGCTTTCTACCTTTTAATTTCATACTCTTTTTTCCCCCTTCCCGCTCCCTCTCTCCTTTCCTTTTCTCTGTTTGCCGGCTGCCCTCATGCAGAAAGAATGGAGTGCCGAGCAAGAGGGCAAAAATGGCAGCGCAGTGACATACAGATCCCAGATGTGATGCCACAATAATTTAAATTTTATGCCTTTGTTATCACTTTAATCATTTTCTTTATTCGTTTTGTTTCAGTGGTCAGGGAGAGACACCTGATAGGGTAAAATACCAAGGGAACAATTTTTATTTGGAATGTGGTGCAAAGTCTAATTAGAATTTGAATTTTGCTGAGCCTTGAAATGGCCGGTGCTTTATCCTGATCGCCTTAGATATTGTTCCAAGTCAGTCATTTGTCACTGCACAGCATGCTGGGAAGGCTCTGCTAATCAACTGGATTTTTTTCCACATTTTTTTTCTGCTGCCCTGGCATTTTTTCCCATTTAGGCCTCGGGTGAGAACGGCCATAGTGCAGATTCATGTCTGAAAGTCCAAATTGTGTCTAGAAATCTTTATACAACATTAATGTGCTTTTATTTAAAGCTCCAATCAATACGATCTCAGTGCTACATTTATTCATGAAATAGCTTTAATTAAACACAGTCGATAGATCAGTCAATTAGAGATCACAGTCTAGTGCTGAATGAACCACTGCAACATCCAAACCTTTAGACTGTTGGCATGAAAGAGGTCATATTATTACTTCAAAGAAAACTATTCAAAGAACGAAATGATGTAAATAATACAGACAATGAAGATAAAGCTAGAGTTTATCCACTACTTAATCACACATAGCTCCTAGCCTGCTTTACCTGAGGATTAGCCTGAGAAATAAATTACTTTCATGGAGAGAAGGTGTAAGTTGTGCTATCAGGAGCAGTGGTGTTTTTGTCATTGCTTGTCACATCTAATGTGTGCCTTGGGAGGTGGGAAGCCACGGTAAGAAGCCACAGGCATTTTATCCCCCAGGTACCAGAGGGTCCAGGAAAGAAATTGGAGCTGACAAGCGTTAACATTTAGAAATGTACCAATAAATGGCTCTTATGTGGAGATATTCTGGGCATCGGTAGTGCACTTTGTGTGCGTCTTTGTCACAGAAAACAGAGTGTAACCTGGAATAGGAACAGAGAAGCAATAACAGCCTGATACAGGGTTGATTTAGTGGCGGCTGCTTTCTGTTGCTGAATGAGGAAATCCACCTCTATTGAACAGAGTTAGTAAAGGAACCTGAGTATTTAACACACTGACAATAATAAGCATAAACCAGAACATGGATCAAGGAGTTTATGTAAGTTAAATAGGGCTGTCATTATCAATTATATTAGCAATCGAGTAATCCAGTGATTATTTTGATGATTAATCGAGTAATCAGATACACAGTTTATACCGGTAAACATTTCACTTTACTTAATACAAATGAGATCCTCAACTACAAACATGCTCATGTTCATGAGACCCTGCTGTTGTGGCTTTCCTATTTTTCTTTATTTCTTTCTTTATTATTTTTAGTTGAGCTCTAAAAGCTCCCCCCTGCAGAGAATGTTCACACTGAAAAACACAGCTATATAATTTGTAAAGAACATGATTATATGCATATTGCACGGTGATCACTCAGTCGATTCAGTGAGATACATACATTTTAATCGAATCATTTTCTTTATATGAGTAATCAATTTTAATTGAGTATTCGTGACAGTCCTCAACCCAAATGCTCCAACACTGACTTCGGATAACACTGCTGACATTGCACTTCACGTTGAAGAGTCCTGACTGATAAATGGCATGTATAAAATCAGTGCATTTATATTCTAATACACCTTCCAATGCTCTTTCTTTGGTCTTAATAGCAAAAGGCATTTTTTCCATTTCACCTCCAAGTTTAATTGGAAAGTAGTAAGGGCTGCTTTGAAGGAGTGGAAAAAATACAATCTATCTGACAAGATGATCGATTACCTGTAAGTCTACCTGACACAGAAATTAGGGTTTTTTAATGACGAGCTGCCTCTTCTTGCACATAAAATTCAAATTCTTAGTAAAGTCTCCCTAGCAGCCATCACCTGTCTTCAGCCTGCGCGTCGCCCAAACACAGCCACTTTGTCTCTGTCACCACCGAGAGGACATTGTTTTCACCAACAAGCGTTTGTATTAACCAATTTCACACAGCATCCAAGACACATCTCATTGAGTCCTGCATCAATGGTGGATTGAAGAAAAAGAAAGAAAAAAAAAGTGGTTCAGCAGCAGGGCTTTTGTAGGGAGCTTTTATTCAGGGGTAAGACATAATGTCTTCTTTCGAAGGCTTTTACTGAACATTTTGAATCTTAGTCATTAAAAAGGCTTTAGTGAATATCAGCTTTCAATTAAGAGTACATACATATAGAGGATAAAAGGGAGTTGTGAAGTGAACATCTGAATGTCAACAAAAAAAGATCCGATGCGCAAATCATATTTAGGTACATGGAGCATTTTGTGACCTTGACAGTAGATCTAAAAGAAACTTTGTCTCAAAAGCCATTATTGCACTAAAGTCTACAAATTTACACACTCAAACTCCTGGAGCAAAAAGAGCATCTATCTAATGGCAAAGTTCTGCCTCCAAATTGAAGTCCAAAGCTTAAGTTCTGTCACAGGAACGACTTTAGCGCCTTGTTATGTGGGAGATGCTCATTCAAATATTTAATGCATTTAATTACCAGTCGCCAGCTGTGTTCAATGATTTAAGTTTATGGGTTTGAAACCTGTTAATTATGAAGTCAAATGCATAAAGCAATCTCCGGTGGTCTATATTGGATGCAGACAGTTAAATTTACTTTAGTGAATTTTCTGCAGAGGCAGAGAGTGCTGCTCCTGTCTTCATGAGCAGTGAAATGAAGGTATTCAGTCACAGCACATATGCCATAATGCTAATGTTAATTAAAACAGCTAATCACAGAGATTCTTCAGAGAGGAGTGTGGCTCAGAATATGTTGCACTTTAAAGGAACGTATAAGGAAACATACAACATAGACAAAAGAAACAAGCAAAAGTTCAACATATATGTACTTTAAACCTGAAAGCATCACAACAGCACCCAAATCAAGATACATACTGCAGATCGATGCACTGGGGAAAAAAAACGCATCTGCTTTAGCTTTGGGAGGGATAGGACTGTTGGTTATCATGTACTGATTATGAATGAGTACCATTTAACTTTTCATATGCTTCATTCTTTGGGCTCATAAGTACCAGATTTGTAATGCAGGTCTGCATGATTTCAGCTGGAACTCAAGACAAAAATCTAAACTCTCTTTACCGTTTGCCTTTAAGTCCTGATCGAAAATCAGCTCTCTGAAGCCTTTCTTTGCTTTTGTCCTTATCAAAGTGCTGACAAAATCTGACCACCAACCAGCAGCTCAGGGCAGATTGTGTGCGCTTCACTCGGAGGGCTTAGTCTCATTAAGAGGGGCAACAGTGAAGAGTGACGGGCAGCCGAGCGTACTGGCCCCCCTGAGTATCTGTGCCAGTCTCGCCTGCTGCCCTCAAAGCCCACAAATGTGCCAAGCCTAAGCCCGTGCCTTCTAGTGTTAACCCCCATGTACTTACTCCTTAAGCCCACAGGGCAACACAAACACAAACACACACAAACACTGACAAATGGTCAACCGTGGTCATTACATCTATACAATGTGTATGGTTAGATGTACGGTCTATCCCTACTGGCCACTCTGTGCACGATAAGCAGGTTCTGATGTGGCCCCCTTTTCTCTGGTTCTGCTTGCATTATTTGGCAAATTGACTCATGACTGCTGGTTGGTAAAAGGCTTCTAGAAATATAATGTGCTCAATTTTTCTTCTCTCTCTCTCTCTCTCTCTCTCTCTCTCTCTCTCTCTCTCTCTCCCAGACTTTTCTCTTTCCCTGCTTCTTTCCAGTTGAATAGCCGGGGCCTGGACTAGGACTGATGATTCCAAAAAGTAATTCCATTAAATGTTTTTTAAAAGCCGCAGGAGCTGTGGTATCATGGCCATTATTGATGATATCATTATTATGTATAGGATCTCGCCGTGAATAATAACCCATTATCTTTCATTTTTCCTGTTTTTGTCACTGCAAGTTGGAAAGGTTAGGTAATTTATTTTAATGTGCAAAGTGTCAGCCACCACCACTGCCACGCGCGAGTCCACGACAGATTCCACACTTACAGGCATGATTGTTTTTTCTAAATCAGCCCACATTTCTTGAAAAAAAGCGCTTCTCATAAATTACCTTCACATCCTAATTCAGTGCTCCTTACTGTTTCACCTCATGCATTTGCAAGTTAAAGGTTGAAAACAGGCTGTCATTCCATTCAGTAGATTTCTCTCAGAGTGCACAATGTAAATTCAAAGCAGTTTCAAATAAGCCACACTAGTCAGTATTGATATTATACATGATGCCATGAAAATGAATGCTGGTCAATTGTAAACACGTTTTAACCAGATTACAATGTGCATCTGCAATAACATACGCTTTATTATATCATATATGCATCTACAGAGCTGTACACATATCATCATGACATGTAAATTTTATGCTAGACACCTAATATATGAAAAGTTGCTTAAATGCATGTTGAAAATGATCTTATACAGTCCTAAAATGGTAAAACAGCATTTTTGGCTTAAAGCCGTAGAACAATAGAAAAGATGGGAAAATGGGCTTTCTGAACATATACAGTGGGGGGAAAAAATCATCACGCTTGACTGCATTTAAATTTATACAAACTCCCCGCCATTGACAGTGATAAATGTTACACTCTATTCTACAATATGTTTAATGCATAGGTCTGTAGAGTTAAGTTTTCTCGCCTTGTACGATGCTGCTGCCACCATAGCACTCTATGTTACAACAGATTCACTTCCATTAAAATGCCAAGTGGCACAGTGAAGACAACAACAGAATATGACAAGGAATTTGTTTACCTGTCCTGCTCTCTACTCCTCCATTCCTTCTCTGTGTCCTTCTTTTTGTCAGGTACACAGCACCACATTCTGCTATGAAAGGACATAAGCTACCATATGGTAAACTTATATTAACAAACAACATACTTAGTTCATTTTATATATATATAAATAAACACTAATGGACCATAATGTTAAAACCTCCATTCTAAAATTGTGTATGTCCAAAGATGTGTATGACCTTCTTCTGGTAGGTGATACTTGTCAAAGTAACATTCACAGAACATTGCCCAGAGCATCACATCCTCTCCCAGATCTGATGCTCTTGTGCCTACTGTAGGTACTTTCGGTGGTGGACAGAAGACCCCTATGACTACGCAGCCCCATACAGAGCAACAGCAATGCACTGTGTACTGACACATTTTCTACCACAGCCAGCATTAACTTTCTTCAGTAATTTGTGGTACAGTAGCTCTTTTAAAGCATCACACTAGACAAGCTAGCCTTCACCTACCACGTTTCAGTGAGCCTTAAGGGCCTATGACCCTGTTGACAGTAAGCTTGTTTTCCTTCCTTTGACCACTTTTGGTAGATACTGACCACTACATTCTGGGAACTTCCCACAAGAAGTCGTTTAGCCATCCCAGTCATCTAACCATCACAATTTGGCTCTTGTCAAAGTTGCTCAGATCCTTACATTTGCCCATTTCTCTTACTCCCTGCACTTCAAATTCAAGAACTGACTGTTCACTTGCTGCTTGAAATATGCCACCTCTTGACAGATGCCACTATAATGAGACACACAGTGTTAGTCGCTTTACGTCTTGGTAGATTTAATGTTATGGCTGACTGGTGTATATACACTCATACACACACAAACACATATGATAACATCAAAAAATGTATAACATTAAAATGTATAAATATAGTCTACAAGATTACAGAACTCTTCATAAAAAAACACACATGATTTATATTGTGATTTTAAACTAACCTTCAAGCAGAGTAACCTACCACCCAAAACGTGGTTCAGCCACTTAATACGCTATTAAGTTTATTATGCTAAAGCAGGTGTGCTGGTGATGGACCTCAACAAATTCATGCAAAGGCTGGTAAAAAGTCGTCTTCTAGCCATCACACAAACCCATCAAAAAGGTTTTTAAATACAAGAAATTATCATTACTTTTTATGTATCAGTCATTGTTTGTATTATGCATTTATATCACTGTATTAATGTATTTATTTTAATGTTATGTAAAAAAAATATGTATTGCCCAGGTCAGCAGTTTAAAAAGCGTTCCATTTTTTTTTTTTACACATTACAGTATGTGTGTGTATATATATTCTTTGTGTACTGTGTAGAAGTCAGTGAGCTAGGGAGAACAGTCCATGCCTTTAATCCAAGCCCAGTGTGGCATCACTCTGCTCTAGAGCAGCACTATCTCAACCATCAAATGTGAACATCTCGGTTTATCAGTCAGCACAGAGCATGAGGGGAGCCGGAAAGATCTGCTGAGGGGAACGGCCTTTAGTCTATTCTGTCCTCGTTCCAAAACAATAAAACTGGTGGGCTTTTTTCCCTAGCTTCCCGCTCAGTCGTGCATTAGGGGAAGCCGTCTCTGGTCTCAGTGATACACACTGCTTGGGTTGAGGGGGACATCAGTGCGCATCCCCACCCACTCTGTTTACAGGCTAGAGTAAGCCTTAGCGCCTGCCTGCCCCACTTCAGCTCCCTGAAGACATCTCGCAGCTGTGATGCAGCCAGAGACACAGAATAAGTTCTCTATAAATATACATAGGAGAGCACACACTCTCTTTAAAAAATGGTGCAAAAAATTGTTGCAATAATTTTGATTCCCTAGAGCACCTTTAAATGAACTTTTAATGATTTTTGTAAAATGACTCACATTTTCATAATTTATGGCATAGAAAGTGACCATTCTGTCATATGTGAACACACCATAGCACACAGTGTGAACAGCACAAAATTCTTCCTCTGCATTTAACCCACTCACCAAGTGAAGCAGCGGGCAGCCAGGAACACAGCACCCAGGGACAGTACCTTGCTCAGGCTATCTCAGAGGTGCTTAGCAGTCTTGGGAATTGAACCCATGACTTTCTGATCGCAGGGCGAACACCCTAACCACTAGGCTACTATAGATATAGTGAAATGACTAAGGGATGACTATGGAACAATCCAAATTAACTTGAGCAACACTACAAAACCACTGACATACTACAATATTTAGGTCAAACATTTTTTGTCACCTACTTTTCTCCCCAGTTTAGTTGTAGCTGGGTCTCCCACTTATTATACACTAATGCAACATGATTGCTATACCTCAGTATGCTTGGTTAGTGTTGGCTAGTGTTAACTGCCAATTCAGTTTCAACAGAAAACAGAACTCTCCACTGGGTACCATCCTGCGGAGTGATTGAAGAGAAGAAGAGTTCATGGCCAAAGATGGCTGTGGCACAAACAGAGATCAAACTAGTCATCTCACATTCATAGATTCAGTGCTTAGACAGCTGCATGCCTCTGGAGCCCCTATAACACTCGTAAAGTAGTTTAAAGAACCTCCTCATAATGTAAAGGACCTATACAAGTAAAAGTGCATTCAAGCCAAGAGCCATTTATGAACCTAGGACTTTGGACATGTGCTGCTAGGTGCTGCTCAATTTCCAAAATAAATAAAGCATCACTACAGCATTTTTCAAACTAATCCCTATCTCCCGCAACTGGAATGCAGACAGTATATATTCAGTAAACAACTTCTAACACACTTATTTCAGCTCGTTTGTAGTCAGTGGGTTTCGAGTTCTTTTGTCAAGCATAGAAAGATGCATCGAAATTGTGCATTACTATGTGGACAGGAGACTTATTACACACTGTTAACCATGCATGCATTATATGGGCATAAAACTAAAGAACTGATTTCTAGTGTATACACACACAAAATATACACACCCCTTAAACACCCATAACACTAAAAGATCCCATCGCAAAGACACATAGCATCCATGGCCTTAAAGGGGTAACTCAACACCAGTAGCTGTTGCAGTAAATAAAATACTAGAAAAAAGAAACAAACTAAAGTGCTTAATAAAAACATGGGACAAAGTTTTCTGACTAAAACAAGACAAAAATTATGACAAAAGTCAACGGTCACAGAAACTAGAGATGCTCCCATATATCTTAATAACCAGTCGAAATGGTTTTTGGTCAGCTCATATTATACTAGCAAACAAGAAAAACAGCAATGGAGCAAAATCATTCTATAAATTTAGTGGACAGCGGTTAATGTATATAACAAGCCCTTCACACACAAGGCCTTCAGCAAAAGCCTAAGGATGCCAAACAAAGGACATGCCTCCTTTGCGCCACTGACCATTGGAAAGAAAAAACAATATTCTTTCATTCTTGTCATGAAACTTTACAAGAAGAAGGCACAAGACTAAGCCACTAATTTGTCAGATAAAAGCCTGTATTGTTCTGAATGTCAACTTTTGGGAACACTGCTTGGAGAGCGTCATGCTCCATAATGCAACTACACTGTAATGCTATTCTTTGAACTCTATTTTCAAGACTCGACAGACCATTATGGTCCCACAAGCAAACAAGCAGAAGATGGGTACCTGTACACTCATTGTATTCTTCCATTTTATGATCCATACAATAGGATGAACAGAGAGGGGCTTCTAGCTTACTGGGACCATTGTAAAGGATGTAATATGTAAACAAACAGGCTGGAACTTGGTCTGATTTACAGTGCTCCTGGGTCTAGCTCGCCATTCCCTAACCACCGAACAGGCCGGGGCAGCCAGATATTTCTGCACCGACAGTTTGAGCACTTTCGATTTTATACCTCAGCAATTTTTATAGCGTCTTTAGGTGCACAGCACATGCCTCGCTATATCCTTGGGAGGGAGAGTGGAGAACAGAGGGGGGGTGTGGAAATTGCAAATAACAATAATGCAACAAAAGATTATCGGAGAGGACTAGACTGCTGGGTCATGTGCCTCTGGCTGCCTCTGTGCTGCTCTGTAATTGGAGGAGAGCCGAGAGGCGGCTAATATCCCAAGTCGTCTCTCGATTTGCCGCTGGCGTCCTCGCCTCCCCTCCAGATTAAGTAAGGTAGAGTAACCAAGCCTCTGAGGGCCCAGGCGTCTGTGCAGGGCTGTTGTAACTGATACTGAGCTGCTCTAATTAAAGGTTCCGATTGAGGGAGTGATGTTTAATATACAGCACATCTCTCCTCTCCTGCAGCTGGGGAGGGGGTGGAGGGGGGTTAGGGTGCTGTGCCAGAGATATGTTCTCATTTACCACCAGCACCCCTGGGTGGAAGCTGTTGAAGACTGGATGCGAGCCTTGTGCCACTCCAGTGGGGCTAAAGTCGCACTTCAAATCTACTTCAGCTTTAAAGAGATTTCAAACAATGTGATAGCACATCACCCCAACAGGCTGAAGGAAACTATTGTTATATGTAGGCTTGATCTTAGGTCTATCATTTTCCAGAAACTACCCCATATGTCTTAGTAACAAAGTTGTATGGTTTTTACTAAAGAGCCAACAGTATTAAGTAAGTGTTGATAGTTATATTTTTTTTCCAGTCTCTGATTATCTGCGATTTAGATCAGAGTGAAAAAAAAACGCCACATACGTCAGTTTCGCTGACCACCTTTTTTCATTGGTGGGCACGTACAGCATATTTAAAATACCTTTTTCCACTTAATTCACATTTGACACACCAGCAAGTTACTGATCCCTTTTTTGTCTGGTGAACAAGGTTAGCTCTTTCAATTGGTCTATATTGTCCCTCATTACTCATTTTCTGTGCAGCAAATCACTTGTGACAGTAAGATTTTGACAGCACAGAAAACCTAGCCTTGGTCATTAGAGTTAATATTATGTTTCTTTTGCAATCCCTCATCATTTTTGGGCCTCATTGACTATTTTTCTTTATAAGATATTAAGTATTCAAAGCTCATTTACATCCTTATTTTTCAATTTGCTGCCGCAGTAGTTTAATTTATTCCATATAATTTCTTTCTCTGAGAGGGACATTAATCATTGCCTGTGTTTTAGTGCCTCTGGGGTTTTTTTTTTAATCAATAAAATAGAGGAATAAAATCTTCTCTGTGACTGTAGCCAATGTAAAACAATGAATTTAATGCAGATTTCTTGCTCTTTTGCATTTGTTACATATAAAAAGAGAGTCTATTTTATTTGTCTTTATTTAGGACTCGTGTCTCCGCTAACAGAGATTCCAAGGTCTTAACACACATGCATATAGCCTTATTTTGGCATTACAATGACAGGGGTTTTTTTTGTTTTGTTTTTTTTTCTTTTGGGTGGGTTTTTTATTCCACAGAGGGAAGTGCAGCTATCGCTTCATTTTTCATACCTCACCAGCACGATGAGTTTCTAAATGACTGTCCAGCTGCAAAATTAATTGTCTATGTTAATAATATCACCTCCTTGGTGATTTAAAAACGAAACTTCATCAGAAAAGTTCGAAATTAACAATAGATTTTGGAAGTGATATGCTCTGCTTTTCAATAGTCGTTTTTTTAAATCGTGTAGCTTAACGTGTACAAATATTCGAGACAACTCTGGATATCAGAAAGGAATTCAGAAAAGAACAACAGATGGCATATAATGCAAAATACATTATACAGTATTGATATTTCTTGCATGTGTGTGTGCAATATTTACATCGATCAGCCATAACATTAAAACCACTGGCAGGTGAAGTGAATAACATGAATAATCTCATTAGTTCACCTGTAAAGTGGAAAGATTTATTAGGCAGAAAGTGAACAGTCCATTGTTGAACCTGATGTGCTGGAAGCAGGAAAAGTGCACAAGTGTAAGGATTTCAATGACTCTGGCAAGCGCCGGATTGTGATGACTAGATGACTGGGTCAGAGCATTTCCAAAATGGCAGATCTTGTGGTGTGCTATCAGTACCTATTAAAAGATGTTCAAGGAGGGACAACTTTTAGATAATTTAGACAGCTAATGGCACCAGGACACACTATGAGAAGACAAACCATCAGAGGCAGTGTGGCGCTCTGAGCAATGTTGGGAAACTGTGGGTCCCAGCATTCGTGTGACTGACATCTTACAGCACAACTTCAGTGGTCTTGTGAATACATGCCTGAAAGCTATTTTGGCAGAAAGAGGGGGTCTGTATATATATATATATAGACACAAAAATAAATGTATGTATGTACATACAGTATATGTACAGTACATATATATATACATATATATATATATATATATATACACATATATGTGTGTGTGTGTGTGTGTGTGTGTGTGCATTTACACTATATTTGGTCCTTTCTGTAACACTACTGGTAGTTCTGTATTACTGGTCTGTTGAGCTGGTGGCCTAAACACTTTCGTCCTCTTTCTTCCTCTCCTTTCTTGTTGTTTCTTCATCCTTTTACATTCATTTTATGCTTGGCTATTCCTTGGGCTATCAGTGTATTAATGCCAGGGCTTAAGGGAAACAGCTTCTGGAAGATAAGCCCGGCAGTTGACATGTGGGTGCTTGCAGTTCATACATCACTCCCCCTACTTCCACCACTAACACCAGAACTACTACCATCATTTCCAAACTAAAAAGTGTTTTATAGCCAAATGGAGCAAGCGTTCTCTCCTATTCTTTCAAGCCCAAATACATTCAATTTAGAGTTAGCTGGAATATTATGTTACATGCGCTAAAATATGTGTTAATTTGCTTTTGTGTTTTTTGACCTTCCCAGGTATAAGGGTTGGGCAAATGGGGTGTGTGTGTGTGTGTGTGCATGGGGGGGTCTCTGTGTACTTCGATACATAATGCAGAAGGACCATAATACTTTGTGCATGGCCAGTTGCAGGCTGTCTAATCACGAGGAGAAGACCCTCTGTCTCACTCCATAAACCCCAGAGAGTAAGAGGACGGGTGTGGGGGCACAATGTCACTTGTAAATCCCAAATTAAACTCAACTGCCCAAAGCTTCTACGCATAAAAACAGCCAACCCCCCACCTTACCTTCTCCCCTCTTCACAGACATTCCTGACAAAGACAGGACAGCCACCTAGGTGTTGGCTGTGTCAAGGTTGTGCAGTGGTCCATTTGCTTGGCCTCTGGTCTCACTTGATCCTTTGCATGTATTTCATGCTTAGACAGGAACCTAGATATTGCTTGGCATTCAGCAGTCTGCAGTTACAGCATGTGTGTCACGTATAGGAAAGAGGAAGTAAATTATATGTATGAGTTAGAATATAGAATTCAGATGAGAATATGATGTAAGGGTAAAATACACTTTGGAGGAATTTTATCCAGGACCCTGCAGCTCTAGCTACAGAAGACATGGCCTAAAAAAAAGAAATTTCAAAATTGCATGCAGTCTAGTTTAAGCTTGCTAAGGGAAATAACTTCCTTGAAGGCAATCTGTTCATTAAGATAATGTGTTAATTCCAATTAAACTAACATTAAAATGGTCTTCATAAAGAGTTTAAGTCAGCATTTTTCCTAACTTGCTCTTTTAATTACATCGTTCCTCTGCTGTCATTAAGGGTATTAAAAATTCATTAACAAGAATAGTACAGCAGCCCGCCAACAAATCAGCCCAACTTTCATCTCATGTTGTCAAAAGATTATGGCTATCTGTGATTTTATTTGAGAGACAATTTATTCCTTATAGGGGGTTACCTAGGCATCAACAGGTTTCATCAGCCGCGGCAGCCTTACTTCTGTAAATGTTGCGCGGTGGTATCCTTAATAGCACATTTAATGAATAAAAACAAATTTAAATGATCTATGTGCATTGACGATTCAGGACTTTATGTGATACAAGTACTCATTTATTACATTTACATTTATTTGCAACATCGAATTCCTTCCCTAACGTATTTCCACTGCTGCCTGTAATGTTTTCGTCGGTTATCTTTCCCTATCCTAATTTGTTTTCATCAAATGTGTTTATGGCTATCTGGAAGTGCTTAACAGCTTTCCTATTGAACCGTGTTGATGGAAATAACCTAGCCTACGAATAACACAAGACTCTGTACTGTTTTATTATATGGTAAGAAACCAGACAGATTACAAAAAGGGGCCTGAATTCCAATATTAAACCTTTATACAGCGTTTCTCAGAACTGTTTAATAAACAATGAGAAAAGTGAGGTAGAATCACTGTAAACTGTACAACACTACTCCACACAGATATGAAGGTCCATTTGCATGGGTGTGGAAGAAATAGGTCAATCACAAAATACTGTTATATTTGTGATTCAATAATTATTGATGGAGCTTGCTGAAGATTAATCTTGCAGATTTACTATGTCAAGTGAAACCATGATATGCCACAATAAATAATTGCTCCACTATCATTAGTAAAATGCGCCGTTAGATGCTGCAGCAGGTGTAGAATCTTTGGCATTGGTAACAGAGTGATCACTGATTTGGCAAGAATATTTTGATTAATTGCATAAATACATGCTAAATAGTAGCTATCTAAGCAGTGGGTGAATTCAACCACATTAAATCATTAAATTCAATCTGCATAAGTAAAGCAAAAACAGGATAAGATAGCAAATTTGCCGTTGACACCCCTTGTGCCTCCAGACTCAGCTTCTGGAAGCTGGGCAATACTCCTAAAGCACTTTTGGCCAGGTGAAAACAGATTAGCATATTTATTATGGAGTGAAAAAATGTACTCCAAAGCAAAGTCATATATGAATTCATGATATTAAACTTGTGTTACCTTGAGACAAAAATATAAAAATATAGAAAGTAATTCTCCTAAATAGTGCAGGCCATTTCATTTGGTAGGGAGCCTTTCAAAGCTTTTAAAATAACCAACTTGCAACACTGGACCAAGCCTTTTCCCACCTCAGTTGAAAATAATATCCCTTTAATGAACACTTTTACCATGAAAACGCTAACTTTATATTTAATTCACAAACTGTCTCTATCTGTCTCTCTTTCTCCTGTTGTCCAGCATTTCAGAGAAAAGCCCATCAGACCCTGTAAATCAGGCAGTGAAGGTCCCATGACTCTGGTGCCACTTCCCCTAATATGTGCATTTAGTCATCTAATCTCAATCAAAATAAATATAATGGTGATTAATGGCTGAAGTCTCTCTCAGGAATGGCAGGCAGAGTGGGACACACAGCACTGACGCTACTGATGGGCTCTTAACATGCTGATTTGACTCTGATGTGAATTAGAGTAGAAAGATAGGGCTCCCTGCCGGGTCTGTGCTTGCAACAATTTCTGTCACTTACACACACACATACACACACACACACACACACACACACATACACACATTGTTAATGGCCTTTTCACAAGGGTGCCAAAAAATGCTAATAGTTACGATAATGGGCTTCTTTTTTATCACTAACCAATGCACCAATGCATATCCTAATGTTTGTGTCAAAGAGGCTGTACAGTGGCTGAGCAGAGTGGTGGCATGAATTAGCCTTAATAATTGTGACAAAGCCTGATTAATTTAAAGGACTTGAAACATTCCTGGACCGCAATCAAAGATTTGTGAAACACAAAACTATTTAAAGTACTAATGTTCTTCTGAATGGACCGGTTAATGGCATATAATAGATTACTTACAATTCAGAATTCCAAGGACAGAAAACAAACTACCCCACTGAACACAAAATGAAAATTAACCATGCTTGATTACTCACAAATTTCAAAAGACAGTGCTGACAGTGAGCAAGTTTGGATTAGAATAATATAGCGAAAGAGGGCGATGCCATATAAGAAGAATACAAACATGGCAAACAAACTATTGCATCACCAAACACAGACCACTAAATGCACCTTCCTGCTCTGAAAGCTGAGAAAAACATAATGTCTCTGCATTATTAATATTCTATTAGAGCCTGTCCTGTTGTGAATTCTATCTGTGTGGTGTCGCCTTTGTATCAACACCCATTAAAATATTTATACTGTTCTAATTAATTGGCATCAGAGGGCTGCTTTTTTGTGGCAACACTGTAAATTAAGCCCTAGATTAGATTAAAATATTCAGTGTACTAGGAGCAGGTGTAGGTGTTGGTGTATGGAGTTATGGAATCTAGAGACACATTATCTAAGCTCCGTCCCAACCTTTTTATTAATAGATAAATAATCCTCCATGAGATCGCAATCCTCAAAGCAGGCCCATGATGAGGGATGCTTTTTGGGTGTCGGTAATTGGTCAGGTACGGCAGTTCGTTTTTTATTTCAGTGAGTGCAGTTAACATGTTATTGAATCTCATTATCTTCTCCAGTGGGGTCTCATTACTCACTGAGAGTAATCTGTAATGACGGGCTATCATCAATGAGCTGAGGCACATTGTGTCATTGATTACATTCCGCCAAACTGCTCTGGAAAAACATGCTCTCCATGAGGACCCTTCACGAATTGCTCCAGATTCAGCCACTCTCCTGCCATTATGCATTTTTGCCTCACTGCTTAGTGAGGGATGAATGTCTTATTGATCAGGGCTCCTGGCTCTGACTGGGCTGTGAATGGAAAGAGTGCTCTGTAGCTGCCTGTTTACATACAAGCTGGGCTTGATTGTCTTCAGTTTTGGCAGCCATACCCCAGCTGTGCTGCAAATCCATCAGGCCTGACAGGTCCATTATACAGCCACTTTTTACAAGTTTTGGCAGCCCATATACTCCCCGATATCACTTTCAACTTAAAACACATTCATAAGAGACCACTGAGCACCAGCAGCACCGCCACCACCATTGACAGCAAGCATGTTTGCATTAGCTAGGAGACTGCCATAAACAGAACTCTGTCTTTTATTTTATATTGCTTTCTGAAAATATCACTCACTGAAAAGTCAACAGCGAGATTAAACAGATATTTTCAATTAAAAACATCAGCCTTGTCATTTGTCAATGTCAAGACATTTCCCAAAAGACACAGACATGAAGCCCCAGAAGAAATGAAGTCCTTGGTGCATTTGAACTTAAAAACTGTAAGATGAGTGAAAGTACTTAAAAGAAGGTATACAACCTTCAGCCTAAAGCTAGCTAAATAAATGCACACACATTCTCTGTTATCTACTATTGTACGTCTAAGAAATCCAGACACTGAAATCTTCATTTCAGTGTGTTTCACCACATCCCATGGGTGTCCTAAACTCTGCCAACTCCACATTCCCCACAAGCACACATCCACCGCTTATGAGACAGGCTGCTGTGCCTGTAACAGAAATGGCTGTTTAAATGATTTGAGTGGTGACAACCATGCTGAGAGCAGAAGAGGGATTGTCTTGAGCAAACAGACCCCTTAGCCCAGCACCGTCCCTAGAGGTTGCCTTCAAGCCTCAGGCAATGCTTTGCAACCAACTTGATTCACTACAGCTTTACACCTCAAAACATATTGGCTTTGTATTGCCAGACACAAATGCTAATTCAAAGAATTGTTAATGTGTTATTTTGTGCGAACATGTGTGTGTGTGTGAGTGTGTGTGTTTGGGGGGTGGATGGGGGAAAAGGGGAGGAGGGAGAGCTTGATTATTCATTTCACCATGGAGCGTGTATTGTAAAATACTTCTTCACTTCAACTTATTCACCGTGACCGATAATCTTTGTTAATCCCTTACCTCACTTTGCGAGTCCTCTGCTCAAAATCCAGGTCATCACCGCAAAAAAGCAGTATGACCTCCTACCATGGAACACCCATAAAGACAAATATAAGCAAGAGCAGCTTAAAAATATTCACCATCACTTTCATATATTCATCTTTTCCAACCGTATGCATTGTGTTTCCTCTGTTACATTAAAAATTTCCGCTCCAAGGACAGTATTAGTGTTCAGCCATGCCCGTAGGGACCAGGCTGCATGTTGCACTGGGAAGCCTTCAAGCCTTGAACGCCACAGCATGCCATTTGATGGTGTCACAAGGTTAGATAGGCAACACTGTGGGCACAGCTTTAAGCAGAATTCCAGTGCCTGTTTAAAAAGCGACCCCCAACTCTTTTGACATAACCTTTTTTGGGAGGCACTGGACAAAAGCCATCGTTTCCTCTGAGATATCCTGTTAAAGCCATTCTGAAGTCGGCCGACCGTGGCCCTTCCTCAAAGAGTGCAGCAACATTATTCAGCTTCCTCCTTCTGATCCTCAGCCTACAACAAACCATGTAATCCACAGCTCAGTGGCCATAGAGAAAGAGCAGCCACAGAATGTCCCTGTCACACGCTGCAGAGGGGACCGGCTGAGACACAGAGACCAGGAAGAAATGTGGAAGAAGCTTCAAAGCCTAACAGTACATTTGTAACACTGCGTACTGATCCAGAGGTTTAGGTTTCTGGAATGTGAAAGTAGTGTTTTATTCAATTGTACACTATATGCACTCTACAATAACTGCTTGTGCATGTACATCATTGAAAATAAAGTAGTCAGTAGGCCAAAGACATAAAGGATCACCTCTGTTTTCTTAGAACCTTTTAATAACCTTTTTTGTAAATGAGATGTATTAAAGAAGCTCCATGTAATTTAATGGTCCTTTACCAAATAGTTATTGGACTTCAATGGGCACCTCCATTCAAGTCCAATAACTATTTGGGAACTTTTATTTTTAGGAGTGCATCAAGAATGTGTAGCCTGATCAATATGTGGGTGTCAATATGCGTTTTTTTCAGTTATATCCCTTATTACTTTATTTCTCTGCCACAAAAAATGTACAAAGATATGTTGGAGCACTTGATCTATAGTCTACCTGGATGAGAACAGTCTTTATCTACAGGGCTGGTGCCTGACAGACTTCACACAGGGCCTCTGTTAGCAGCAGGCAGACTGGCCTGAGCCTTGTGTATAATTAACACCCCCAACAGTGTTATTAAATAGATTCTCTCTCAATGGCGATAGTGATGAATCCAAAGAAAGAGGGGGAAATATCCAAAATGCATATCTCTGGGGCAAACATGATAGGATTACAAAACGAGCAGCTTGCAAACTGTCTTGGCTTTGATGAAGAAACATTTAATTATCCCCCAGTGGAAGAGATCCCCTATTGTTTAGAGCTAATTTGTCCCTTTTGGCTACTTCCCTGGCCCAAAGGCCTGTCAGTCTCATGTTTCTATTCTGCTTCTCTTGTCTGCACCTCTCAGTGCTACCTTGCTACAATACTATTACAATTCACACTAAAGGTCTCACTCTTAAGTGCATTATGGCCTTTACTGAAACACATCTGGTACTTGGCCAGTAATCCCACATCACCAGCTTCTCGCTAAACGATGAAGCTACATGACGAACTGACCCTCAATATAGAGCTACGGTGAGGGTCTTCGGGCCCTTGTCTATGGCAAGGATATAATTTTGTTTGTTTAAGTGCTACTCCGAGACCACGGCCATCAAAAAGATGAAAGAGAGAAAACCGCTCCCACCAAAAGGGATCAAGCAGGTCAATTTCCCTTCACTTTGTCCTGGCCAAGGGTTTGGGTTCCCTCTTCCACAAAGGCCACTATTGGGCTAAACTATGGACTCAGCCTCTCAAAGTAAGCCTGTTTCTCCATCACTTGATATCTTAGCATAATAGAAGGCAATAAGTGTCTTCAAAGCATGCCTCTCCTTTCTTAGTGAAATAAGAGGAAACACTCCCTTCGCTGAAAAACAGCATCCAAACAGAAATGGATACAGTATAATTCTTCTAGCCGCGCAAATCAACTCCGGACAGTGTGAAAACAACTCTGCGTAGCAGAAATAATTAGCTTATATATCAAGAGGCTAAATAATAAATAAGTCATTCCAATTATGGAGCACTGAGATACAATGTTAAAAAGTGCTGGAGACTAGGTCGTGGGGGTCACTGAACATTTCTCACAGCATTTCCTCATATATTAAGCAATCTGCTACTCTATATCTGAACAGACCACTGAACCCAAAATGTATTGTCCATGAAAACAATTTGCACTCCACATCCCATCATCTGGTCTTTCTCTCTGTATCATTTCTCGTCACATTTTAACAATACATTCACATTAGCCCTGACAGTGGGTTCAGTTCACATTTAAATGCAATTTAAAAGAGGCATATATTTGCATAGGGAATTAAAATTAAGAGCTAATTATGCAAATAAATTATGGAACAGGGGGCCTGAGATGCTTTGCCTTTCAGTTATTATCCCATTTTGAGAGACAATAGTCACTTGATAGTCCAAAAGGCATCGTACACGTTTTGCTGGAAACCTACACAATGGTGTTAAATATTCAAGTGGTATTTAATTACAAAAAATTAGGAGCTTATAAATTACATGTGCTGCTTCTTAAGTACAGCTAGACAAATTCTCTCCCAGAGGACTAAGGTTTCGCTAATACATACCCCTTAATTCATTTTGCATGAAGTTTGAAAGGGAATCCTATTGTAAGAGGATAACTGCAAAACATACTGAGATCACTGGATCCCCTTGAGCAAATAAAGCCACAATGACATGCTGTGTTACTGAATGCCAACACTCTTTTTATTCAGGGCTGAGCACCACATTTCTGCAAAACGGATGAAAAATTCCAAATGTTCCAATTACATTAGCACTATTATAATACATAGTGATTCCCGCCATGTATAAATATATGAAGCACAGTGATTGTTCTTTTTATAAATCTTGTCACACTAAATCTTGTTTTGTTCTGGGTTTAAGTAAAATAATATAAATATTTAGAATAAGCTGTGGTGGAACAGTAAACTGTAACAAATTTAGTTCATTTTTAAAAAGTTGGGAAACCAGTCTCCTCATGTTTCCTAGGTGAATTAAGAAATGAATTACGTTTGAAAAAAATCTCTTTGGAATTTTTTTTTTGTGTAAAAGATCAATCTTGTTTTTGCTCACAACTTTGCAGTAAAGTACGCAATTGCAGTTTATGGCTTTTTAATAAACTATACACACTAAAGATTAGCCCATATCTATGTTAGACAGAAGCTCCATCAGTTGTAACAGCTGTCACTAGAATAATACTTACTTAGTATCTGCATCTTTTATTTATTTTTTTTAACCTTCATTTTTACAGTTGTTTTTTGTGACTGCTTGTAGTTAAAGATCAGGAAAGTACCAGGAATACTAACAGTCATACACAACCAAGTTACCAGCTTACCAGAGCAGCTGAACAGAGAGAATCCAGCAGCAGACACTAGAGGAAAAGAAACCTCCAGTAGGGGTCCTTCCTATAACAGTGAGCAATCTCTCTCTCTCAAAAAACACAAACCGCACTCAGCTGCCTGTGTTTGTGTCACATATGACTTCATATTGTATATATCCTCTATTTAATTGGAAGCAATTTAACACCATGCCATTAGAAGGCAGGAGCCATTGATTCTGGGTTGGTAGATGGTTTTTATGTTTGAAAGGTCTGCTGGCATTGAGTTGTAATTGAAAATCATATAGAGCAAGGTGCACACTCAGAGAGAGAGAGAGAGAGAGAGAGAGAGAGAGAGAGAGAGAGAGAAATGTATATCTATAGACAGACCGGCACACAGACAGACAGACGAACAGAGATTGAAACAAAAGGGTTTATGATGACAGCAATTAAATAAAACCTGACAAATTCTCCATGTGGTATATAAATATATACATATTACAATAATACTGGTATGATTTAAATATTACAACTGTAGAACAATAATAAACTGAGTTTTCTATTAGATTTTTTTATAATGAATATACATTTTAGTTTAAACACTTTGTAATAACTGGATGTAATAATGTTCATTTTTTTTTTTCAATTTTTAACAGATTTGTAGTCATTTTTCTAAGATTATATAGACACATTACTAGATATTAGATTTCATTTTTTTTCAAAGCACACTCCATAGACATAAGCTCTGGTCTCAAAAAAAAGAGCTCCACAAACTTGCTCTGATGAATGAATTCTATTTTATAATTTTGTGGAGCTGTGCTTCTGCAGTATCCTACTTTATTTCCACCTATAAAGTGATCTATGTGCTGTCAAACAGCTCTGATTATAAACAACTTTGCTGTGCATCATTGTTAACATGGCTCGTTCCTTGGCTAATTTCATAGGTTTACTTTCAGAAATGAATCCTCTTAATCAAATTCCCTCGTCCCGACTCTATCAGAGGAAAATGTTTCTGTTTTTGAAACAAATTGGCTGATAATGTGCATAATCGCGTAAATAAAAAAATAATAAAAGGGAGAGCAGAAGAGAGAAGGGAAAAAGGCCTGCGCCGTTCTGCCATGAGTGTCGAGATCATTTAAAACATTTATAGAAGGAAATGAGCATCTCCATCAAACAGCCTTTCCCATTTACATTTCTTGCATACAAGTCAATTTGTGAGTGCCCTGTACCATAAATCAATGACAGCGCACTGTTATGTCGGTACTGACAGGCACTATATAAATAAGGTACCTGGGAAAGCATGACATAATTTGGAGAATGTAATTTATTAATTGCCCAGCATAAAAAAAGACTGTGTATACGACTGTAATGGGAAAAAAAATGAAAATGCTTCAGGAGCGCATGACAAGTGAAATATGTTTGCTTATACAGAACTTCCAGCAAGGGCCTTTCTGTCTGTGAGGTCAGTCTGAATCAGTGCTCGGCTGGGGAGGGTACAAAAGGTCTGAATGTTAAAAAGTGGTGGAATGGGAGCGCAGTAAGCATATTGGGCCTTTAAATGTGAGAAAAGTGCAAACAGAACAGGTGCGGTGCAATCCGGAGAGGAGCACAAACAGCACTTGAGGCAGGGCTGTGTAAAGTCATTCTCAGTCTTAGTCATCACACAGAAAGGGCTGCAGGCTTCCTCTGTCAATTCCCACTCCTTTGGGTCAAACAAACAGCTCTCCCAGAGCCAGCTCAAAGGCTAGTGTCTGGGCAGCCAAGCTGAAAATGTCCCTTGTCCTCTGCTGCTATGTAACATTTCATCTGCCAGCTGCTTGGTCTTTGTCAGTGACAAAGAGCTGTAGTATGAGGAAGCATCATATTTATTGAGCAGATAACCCCAGTGTTCTCACAAGCCTTTCATCCTCGTGCAACAGAGTAGCATTGTTACTTCTTTTAAACAATTCACATTCACAACGTGCATTGTGGCAACAATCCCGCAGGAGAGGAATGGGGGGGAAAAAAGGAGTATGTCCTGTGTGCAGTGGACTGGCCATGCTTTTTTCATGATCACAGGGGGAATTGAACTCTTGAGACTTGTGTGACTTTAAGGCCAATTAATGTTTTCATCTGGAGTGCTGTGTTATTTTTTCCTAGCTCTCCACTCAGCAGCTTTGAAGAGTGATTAGTTAGGCCACGACAGAGCCCTCTTCTAACCCCTGCAAGGCATTACTCACACATATTCACATTGCCACGCTGGCTAGGCTTAAGAGAGTTTCTTAGAGTGCAGAAACAGAGAATGAAACATACTGAGCACTTTGTATGTGGGACAAATGTGCTGCTAAAACGAAGTATTTGTTAAAAATAATAAAAAAGAGAAAACTGATAAATAAGTAACCACAAATAAAAATATTTTCAGTACATAATTAGTTTTTATATATTTTTAGCTTTTTACACCACTTTTTAAGCAAAACCTAAACACCACACTACACCTTTACTATTGAGGTTTACTTGATGTAACCGTAAAACGGTGCTAAAAACCTAATCACTTGGATCCACAGTGTGGTGGCATGCTTGTTCTATTAATAGTCCACTTGTTCTATTAATAAAACACTCAACTAAAGACTTCAAGAAATCAATAACATATTCCACTGGAATTGTGACGAGTACACAATTACACCAATTCCTCAATTACAAAAAAAAGAAGAAAAAAAATTAAGTTCTCAGTGAATCGGCTTAATGATTAGTTTACATTCTGACTGCCAACAGGATATCTGCAGGTGTTCAGCAGTCTG
This sequence comes from Bryconaethiops microstoma, assembly GCA_037577275.1. Taxonomy (NCBI): domain Eukaryota; kingdom Metazoa; phylum Chordata; class Actinopteri; order Characiformes; family Alestidae; genus Bryconaethiops; species Bryconaethiops microstoma. The sequence goes on along the minus strand of JBBJLS010000148.1, from coordinate 17,163,450 downwards.
AATGTTTTCCACAAGGAGGAGCTCTTAGATCAAATCACTTTCATGTACATTGTTTGAAAGAGAGGAAACCCACACCAGCAGGATATCACAAATGCACTTATGTTTCTACTAACAAAGATCACGTATGTGAAATAAGATGAAGCATTTGATATCACAAATTGTGTACATACTTGTGTGTGTATATATATATATATATATATATATATATATATATATATACCGGATTACAATAATCACTAGGTTACTAGATTGCTAATATAATCAAAAGTGATGTCTATTGTAACCCGGAGTACTGTGTAATTAGAGTGTCTATTAGTTTTATGCAGGCAGACTATAAACACTGCTGTTTATTCACAGAGTAGAAGATATATTGTTTTTACACTGGCCACACAGCGTAATAAGGAAATGGATAAAAAGCAATGATGAATAAAGCTATCTTAAATGCATTTAAATTACATCTAAATGAACTAATATTCTTGATCTGAATAATGATATGAAAGGTGAACCTATCATTGGTCCTGCCGTTTAGTTTATATTATTAAATTGACTCCTACATTTCCAGAGCTGACACCTTTGATGTCATCTGACAATTAATTACTTCATTAATGCTGAACTATGTGACAGCTCTGCAAACAGATCATAGTAGCGGACAGGACAAGACAACTTCAACAAACAGGGAAAGGGGAGAGCATCATGCACTAATGATAGATTATAAATCATATTATCTCTCAGGCAGGACAAGGAAGGTAATTAAAAGCAGCCACAATTATATCATATGCATATTTGCAAATGCAGCACATTTCTCTCTGATTATACATTTACATAATGTAATGGACTTCTTAAAATTCCTCTCTAATTATTTTAGCGAGTCCCATTAGTCATGTAAGCTAATGTTTTCTCATCACTGAGATCGTGCCTCAAGGTTGACACTCTATTGATTTTCTCCATTTCAAAAGCTGATCCCTTATGGCGATGAAACTGTGTAGGACCAGGTAAACACAACATATCCTAAAAAAAATAAAAAAAAGAAAAAAACTTTACTAAGAGTGCAACAATTTAAATGCAGAATGAAGAAATGTGAGAAAATATGGATGTGCAAAAAAATGTAGATGGAAATGTATAACAGTATCACCAAGATGCAGAGTTTAGCATCTTTCATGGTTAACACTATCGCTGACCACAACTGAGTGTATTCAGTCTATATATGCATTGTTTATAGCTCAGCTGTACTTTTTAATAAGATGTTATGCACAAGAACAAACTACTTTGAAATCTTCCGTTTTGTAATAAAATGTGTAGGGGTGGCCGGAATACTTTAAAAGCTTGAGGATTTGTTAAGCTGGTATTTGATTTTATGCACAGCATTCAGATGTTAATCTGAAGAACACATTTTAATCTGAAGAACACATTTCTTTAGAAAATTCATTTAAAAACACAATACACAATGATTACTGCAGATTTTTGGCTCTATGAGCACTTGAATAGGTTTCTGCACACTCTCCACCTGTGACCCTGGAGAGGATATGTGGCTCAGATAATGGATGAATGAATTAATCAGTCCATTTTAGTTTGTTATAGTTAAGTTACAATTTAAACATCCACGATACTTCACCTTAGAGCACAAAAACCTGCACGACTTTTAACACGGATACTGAAGCTAAAAGTTAAAAGCAGAGAAATCACATGTAGGAGCATTTTAAATTATCAGATGGCACGAAAAATGCTCAGTGCAAAAGTTCCAATAAGAGGTTAGTAAATCATCTCGAATATGTGAGTATAGTGATACTCTGCTGAGGGTGGTGTAAACTGGGAACTCAGTGCCTCACACTTGTTTGCTCAATGAGTTCTATTGATGAATGAAAAAAGCAACTAACTTAAACCTGACTGTTGATAAACAAAGCAATCATTCTAACCTTTTACACCAGGTGTGTCAAACTCCAGTCTTGGAGGGCCATGGTCCAGCACGTTTTGGTGATTTCCCTGCTCAGAAACACCTGGTTCACCTCGCCAGTTAATTGTCAGGTTTAGTGA
>JBBJLS010000148.1:17142782-17155282 GCA_037577275.1 Bryconaethiops microstoma | reverse complement strand
GTGTTTCAATACGAGAGTGTTTCAATACAGAAAAGACACAAGACAAATAATACTTCAGCATATTTATTGTTGAAAATTTGCATTCTGCTATATAGCATTCTTCATGTTCTTCATATAACGAATGCAGTGTAAAGCACTTAAAAGTCAAATCATGTACTTGAGCACTAAATAAGCACTAGGTTTACTCCTCATGAAAGGGGTCTCATTCCTGCCCTCTCCAGGAGAAACAACAATGAACATCAGTCTATGCCTCAGAGGCTGACTGGACTGTCAAGAGGTTAGCAAGTCTACTTTCAGATCTCTACCTCTGAGAGGAAGTTATAATGAACAAATTATATAGCAATCTAAATGATGCATTATTTGTTCCTGCTGAGAAAGAAAAAAAAAACTTTTTTTCCTTTCTCAGCAATTCTACAGACAATAGTATCCTGTTAAAAACTACTGTGTGCCTAAATAGAATTAAAAATGGCATTACACACACAAAATAAGAACACATAAATAAGCATTGCATTCATTTTCTAGGATTGTTTGATAACACAAGACAGTAATGGCCTTGCTGCCTAAAACTCTAAACTTTTTACAACATTGTCTGTGATAGAGAATGACTACGTAAATCCAAAAGAATGACAGTGTGTGTGTGGTCATGTCATGACAAATTCATATCAATCACAAACAACAACAGGCCAGACGCCCTCACTTCACACTGACGAACTTTCCTCATTAAAACAATTTATCATACATGGGAAATGCCTGGATTGTGGGTGATTGATTTTTTTTTTCTCAGAATACCTTCACAACTTGTGAGGCTCATTGGGCTTACAACATTAGGTGGGAGAGCTGAAGAGGAAGCCAATAAAATCCTCATGGATGTTTGCGCACCAAGACTGGAGCCTGTCAATTGACTGCCCCTAAGAGGTGATCTGCCATTACTGAGCCATAGGAAACAAATGAGGCTATTTCCTCTGCCAGCTTCCCATCTAAGCTGTCAATACATGCTTGCACAAGGCAGGATGCTGAGAGAATGTTTTTCCATCCCAGCCTGATGTGTAATACACCTACTATTCTTTAATATGAAGAAGAAAATGTATTTTGCCATCCAAGATTCATTTAATAATTTAGCTTCCACCCCAAATTTCTAGACAATAACTAGGAAATTCATTAAAAAAAGTTCTACAACAAAAGACATGTGCATTAAACCCATTAATAGGTATTTCACAATGGTATCCATTGATGGCACCCTCTCTAAAATTCATTACACTGACAAAATTTAAATGTGCAGAAGGCGTCATTTTCAAATCAATTCTCAACAAAAATGAGAACACACCACCTAAAAAACAAATCAGTTCTAAATGTACTTGTTTGTATTGCACTATTAAGACAATAAAACACCTTTCCGAAACACATTCCAAAAATACAGATTTTTAGTACTTTTAGTACATAATTTAATCCTGAAGTTATTTTAAAGAAACATATCTTGAAAAACCAACATTTCAAATACATGAACCAGGAAATGTTTAAAACATAATATATAAATATATATTAGCAATACATCACTGCAGTCAAGTAAAATTAATAAAACAGAAAACTTTTAAATTCCAAAGTCAAACTAACCCTTATCTTCACAAACTGGGCTGCAACCAAAGGAACTGCAAGCCAGAGAATTATAACCTGAACTTATTCACACATATTCAGACACATTTGTCTGTCTTATTGCCTCCATCTCAGATTTAAGAGGCTGAAAATGACTAAATGTCACATAATTCAAAACGTCAGCTTATGACTGCACTGCATTCAGATTGCCCCAGCATGTAATTTGAAACAGCAAACATGCGAAAGCAGCCCAATTACAGCACTGATTTATTGATTTCGCAGAATGGGTTGAGGTTAACTTGATGGCGCCCTCTTTGACGTATATCACAGTGTCAAATTTAAAATTAAGCGCAGAAAACCTGTTTTTCACACATATAGCATGTGATGATTTACCAATAAATATACATATATATGTAAATAGTCTTGCAAAAAGGTGAATAATGAACTAGATGGAGCAAAGTGATTCAAAATAATATACTTATGGAGCTTCCTCTGATCAGGCACACTGCATAAACACAGATGACTAACATTTTTTATTATCCTTAGACTTTCACCTAAAATAAAACAATATAGTGTTATATCTTAGAATTTCTAACACATTAATGTTTTTGCCCTATTTCAGTTATTCAGTGTGCCAGCACACAGAAATGCCTCAGATTCTGACATATGCTCAGGTGAATTGAGTCCTGGGGCTCCAATCTGCCTTATCCAGATCTCAAAGACAAATTGAGGGGGCTATCTCTCTGTCATTAAAAAGGGGCTAAATAACCACCATATGCATGGCTATTATTAGACAAGTAGCAGCAGACATCCCATTTTCAAAGTTAAATTACCAAGTATAAGCTTAATTGTTTAGATACGTTCTTTACTGGATCACCTCGAAAGGAGACTCGAACCATAATTCAACAGATGGCTAAGTCTTATGACTTGTATTAACATCTCCAAAGTTTAATGAAGTGATAATTGCTTTTTTAATATATAATGGAAATATTGGAATTCTGGGATTCACGCAAATAGATTAGTGTACTGAAGATAGGCAAACACACATGGCATCCAATGTCACTGTTAAGTAGCATGAAAAACAAACTAGAGTGGAGGACACGAAGAGCGGTCACACTGAGCAGCACATAAACAATAAGCCTGAAGTTTCTATTCACATCCTGCACACTCAGACTCAAGCAGCTCAGGAGATTAGAATGAGGTCTGGGTGACATAAGGGAAGAAAAGAGCTCTCAGCAAGGCACGACTCTGCCTGTGAACCTTAAAAGGCCTCCTTGATGGTTAGTGGAGTCCTACTCGCTATAGCTTGGATTTTCATATTATGGCAGTAAGCAAAACAGAATGTCCAAAGAAAGTCTGTGTAGAGACACAACCACTGACAGAAAGGATGCAGAGGCTGGCCTGATTTAATCTTTTGACAACAATAAGACAGGTACAAAACAAAAGTCTGACGTCAGCTCAAACAACTTATTAACTGATTAAATTAAATCAAGGTAAATAACAATATGTTAAGCACCAGAATGCAAAAATGCCATAAAATGCTGCTAGAAAGAATTTGCTTCTTTGAACATATTAGGAATATCATTACTTTTAGTACATCGTCCAACTATAGATTTACAGCAGTCTAAGTGATACACATTTGATGGCTAGTTTGATTTTCTTTGTCTTTGTCCAAAAATCAAGACATATATTGTATTGTGAACATGCATTTATGTATCGTAATATTTTTTTTCCTCCATATTGCCCATCCCTAAATGTGAGGATAGCCTGTTTCTGATTTTATTGTTGAATGATATTTCTATCACCAACTCACAGTCTTACACAACCTTTGCAAATACTAGTTTATTATATTGAGTGGTTTTTAAGGTCAATATACTTTCCTAATAGCTTGTCCCTTTTTATCTCCATGGGCTTAGCTGTACCTTGATCCCCATATTCTGTAATTAGGACTTGTGCTTGAGTCTGTCACAGCTAATATGCTCACCCTGTAATGTTTTTCAAATTTCAGCGTAGACTGAGCAAGTAATGTTTTGCATGCTTAAAATCCATTTCCATAAGTAAGTGCAATTTCCGTACAGTTTGTTGCTGTTTAATGAAGTGAAATCTTGTTTGTATTCCTCCCCATTCCACGAGAAAAGCCATTGGAGCGTAAGTGTCAGAATTAAAACAAATTAAAATTAAAGCCCCTGCTATCTTCAAGCCAACAACAACTTCACCATTCAAATGAAACATTTAGCTTTTTGCATTAAATGCATTTAGCACATTTAAATCCTTATTTTCCACTTTTTCGGAGGATCGGGCACTTTTATTATTATTCTATTATCAGAAATATTTAAGCGGCATTTAATGCATTTAATAGCAGAACATGCAAATGGTATGGAGTGGAGAAAATGGCTAACATTTATTTATCCTGGCTGTTCTCGTGTCTTGTTGGTGCCATTAGAACAGCTCGCTGCATCCCATTCGCTCCCATTATCTCAGCTATCAGCGGAGCCCAACGAGATTCCAGCAGGGCCATAAATACTTCCCTTGGACCACATACAGCTTCCACATCATCTCCCGGGCACAGCTTAATGACAGGGAAAAACACAATGGGTTCTCGCTTTCTCTTTACACCTCCTTCACCAGAATTTCACTTTGACGGCAAGAAAATATATAGAAAGGAAGACATGAAGTTACATGTAGTTAAAAAGGTACATTAAACTATCATTTCCAAAATCTCAGACATGATTGATGGACGCAATCATAGTGCCCTAATGCAAAATTCTAGCATCTACATTTTACAGCAGCACAACAGCAGGCCTACAGAGAGAGCATAAACACGTCCCAAAACAGAGAAGGAGAATTTCTAGTACCAACAGCACAGAGGTAGGCCTACAGGATATGACATTTCTTTGCGTCTGGGGGTGTGGATGCTCGATCATCATGGTTAATGAATCTGAGAAAATGATTTTGATGTGTTCATCGAATGAATCAATTAGACACCATTACAATGAGCTTTCAGAATAAACAAACCTATTCTCTCTAAACAAGGTCATTGATGGCCTCATTAGACCAAAATGAGAGAGTGCATTACAAAAGCACTTAGATATTAGGCTCGACCACAAGAAACCATCTCAGTCTAGTCACCGGTGTGAGGTAAGGTCAAGGAGAGCAGAAGCAGGACACTGTTAAACAAACGTGTACAAACTTTGGCATGGCGAGGCCCAAGACCTGACTCTATATATAGAGTCAGTACCTGTCAAGATCACCCAGATAGAGACACAATGCTCAAGACTTCATTGTGGAGAGTAAATATGTTTGAGAGAGCAAAGGACGCATGAGCTTTGACCCCTTAACTATAAGGTTCAGTCCCAAGAGCACTGAGAGCTGAAAGAGATTAGTGTTAACATTAGCACTCAAGCCCATGATATGAGCCTTCAAGTTTATGTCTACAGACACATTTATGTGTATATGTCCATATACAGTACTGTGCTAAAGTATCCGAGAAAACAAGATGTAAAGCCATTCATCTGCGCAGTAAGTATTTATTAATAAGGTATTTTTAAAATAATAAATACATATAAACAAATAAATTGTAAATAGTGATTTTACATGTGAAGTATTTACAGTTACCATCCTGTTCTTAGTCTATCTAATCAATCCATTAAATGAAATCAGGTGCTGCTGATGGAATCCATGCAGCAACTGAAGAGTGGGCAGATGTCATGCGTTCTTCAAAGTACATTCTTCTGTCCAAGATGTCAATTACTTTTGTATTTGTATTTTTTATAATGTTATACAGAGTTTTACTGCTATGAACACAATTATCGCTGAGAGAGAATTATGTAATTTTCCCTTATGTAATTTTCTTGGCAACTTCTGCACAGTGCTGTATCCATTATCACACTATTATCCATATGAAAAGTTAATTGCAAAGATCACAATTAGTTTTTTATTCACAATTCATGATAATTTATTAATTATTTACTAGTAGTACTAGTGTCACGACATAACACTACAACTTTTTAACTGCGCATCATAAAATAAAGTGAACTCTCAACCTCACTTGCTGTCTGTCAATTCTATATGTCACCCAGCAAACTAGCACACTGCACTTTACAGCACATATTCTATTCCATTCTATTTTGCACACTATACAGATCTTGCTTCTGTTTGTAAGGTTTGTAATATCTGTTTAGTGAGAATATACACTTTTTCTTTATATTTTTATTACCTTAGTTTAGCCATTCCAATTTTCTCTTAAATTTAATTTCAATTATTTGAGAACAGGTCATCTCAGGGGCACATTTCACTATATGTTGTACTTGTATAACTATGAATGTGACGGGTAAAGAATCATGAATCTCGGACTTAATTGCCCGATGCATCTATTGCTCGATGCAGCAAGAATAAGGTTGTTTTCAAACTAAAAGAACTCACTGCATTCGACAAAAACGCAATGATTAGTTTCACCTATTCATTCTTTTTGATGAGAATCCATGATTTTGACCAACTTAAGAATCAGGTGTTTACAATGAGCTATGCATAGGTAAAGAAATTGTTTGATTACAACCCTTTACATTTTATTATTTAGTTGCTATAAAAGTAATAATAATAATAATGGTTAAAACAAGGCTTGTGTATTACAGAATAACTCAATGAAGTTGTATTGAGACAAACATTGACGTTTCAGCACAGCATGAACTGAGCTTTAGTAGCGTCAATTCAAATTTATTTTGCTAGATAATGTGGAGAATGTCATTGTCATAGAGACAAAGGACAGAGAGCGCATCATAACTCCTGTATCGTCCTGTGTACGTGTGTGTGTGTGTGCGCGTGCGTGTGTGTGTGTCACAAGGGCCTGAAAGAGACTCAATGACAAGTCTAAGCTTGTCACTCAAGCAGCACAGCAGCACGATGTCATGTGTCTGTTTGGGTAACGCTTGAGAAGCGTATCTAACGCCACCCTCTAAAACGCGCTCAGGTGTTGAGGGCTGAACACGTCAAGATCGCAAGACTTCCTCCTCCTCGACCCAGAGCCCCTGACACTGAGGACAAAGTGTGTGCCTCATTTCCTGCTCCTAATCAATGTTTACACCCATTGGCGTGGCGACGGCCGTGCGAGGGTGCATATAAATCACCAGCTGACGGCGCTGTGTCGGTGAAAAGCATCAAGAGATCTGGCTCTGCTTCTCTTTCTCTCTCTCTCTTTCACTCCTTTTACTGCTTATCTGTTTCAGTGGTAGGCTCTCTCTCTCTCTCTCTCTCTCTAATGGGTGCAGTGGAATTACGGCTAATTACGAATGTAAATGGAGCTGAAGAGTGACAAAGAGCCTGCTTGTAATTCGGCTCTAAATTGTCTCTTACCTCAGCAGAAAATTTATCACAGGAGACAATGTCAACTTTTACAAGGGAGGGCTATTTGCATTTTGTGCATTCATTAGCGTGGAATCATAGTGGGGCCTGTGGTAATGGCAGGCAAGATGCTGCCCACCCTGCTGCTATCCACTGAGGGCACCTGATAGGAGATAATCTGGTAGGTTCCCCCTCAGCAGTCCGCCCCTGACTCAAGGGGAGCAGGAGGACATTATGGGATGGGTGGAGAGGGATCTGACACAAACGCCTGATGCTCAGACAGCCTCCGAAAGCCAAAGTGAAGCACTGTGTAATCACATTCCATTTTACATGGCAAAAGACCAGTGAGCACAGCACTACACAAACAGCGGCGGAATGGTAAGCACAGTCAAACCCAGACGGCAAACAGAGATGTCGGATTTCTGAAAGAAAAAAAAAAAACAGGAGAAGTAGTAGGAAAAAAGCTGCTTCTTGCCTGCTTTTGCCTCCGTTTGCAAACGAGACTGATGCGGAGTGCGCGGGACTGGTGCGACAGGGAACAGTGTTGTGATTTATGTTGCTTTAGATATGACTGCTAGTTACGCAGTAGCAAGACATCGATCTGACAAAGCAAAGCAAACAATAAAGAGGCGAGCAAGATGATGTGCTTAGTGAAGTGAAGAAATGGAAAGTGTACCTATAAGAGCTAATTATCTCCACCCATAATTCTTCAGGTTAAGACAGGGAGCCTGAAAGCGGGCCAGCAGGCTGGGGTGTGTGAGCCGACTGAGTCAAAGGGCAGAAATGAGAGTAGGGGACTGGATGGGGCCGCAGTCAAGCAGAGATAAAAAGCAGAACAGCACCAGAATACACTTCCACCAGGCCACTATCTATCACCTAAATCACTGGGCTCTAAAAATGAATACATAGCTCTCACACATCTGAAGCTGTGTCTCATCTCTAATGCTGACCAGCAGCAATTTATCATCTTGTTTGAAACAAATCTTACATCACCTGTGAAACTATCTCCATTTCCACACAGTCAAGAGTTCATGCACTGGTTACTGAAAAAACAGCCCTAAAATAAGGCAAACAGAAGAAATTATATGTATTATAGTGTCATTTAACTGTCATTTTTAATTTGCCAATGCAAGGACATATGTCAGTTGCTAGGACAATCTCTCAAGAGCAAACTGAGGGTTAAGTATTTTAATACAGGGCACATCAGTGGTTACAGCTAAGAGGATCAGGAGCTTATTTCAATACCTTAACATTAATGCCAAATAACAGATTTGATGAATACCAAATAAATGAAGAAAAGGATTTGAAATAAGTGAACTGGCAGCAGTAAAACCCTACTGTGGAAAGCCACAACTTTAACAGCAGCCTATAATAATTATAGAGTGGGTTCACAGCCCACAGTAAGAATACAGATAGGACATATGAGCCCAGTCCTCCAGAGGCTGTGAAAAATAATCACATTATTTGCAGTGATTATTTTCTATCTCTTGGATTCATTCTCCAGCGTTAACTGTTGGGTTTTTTTAATTAGATGTACACTCTGGGCGGTAGGCTCTGCATCGTTAATAACAGCATATAAAAGCAACAGCAGACAACCGCTGACACTTTTAATAGTTGGAGAAACAAGATGTAATTTGACAGTGGTGCCAGGAACAGCTCAGCTATGCTTAAGAGTTCTATAGTTCACCAGGAAGAGATTATGTCAAAAGCATTCACTCCAGTCCTGAGTTATATGGGACAATATAAATGGGTGATGAGGTAAACGATAAATGATCATAAGGCTGTGTCAAAATAGAGCAAGATGGTGAAGCAGGTGTTAAATATACAGCAAGCTCACATTAAAGCAAAAAGCTGAAATGAATCAAAATTCTCCCCTTTTATATTCTCAAATATTAAAAACACTTACTTTATCTTATTATCGTAAATCTTATTTTATTGCTTCCAGTTTACAACCGAATGCAGTGAACTACTTAACATTTCTACAGTTCATTTAAAAAAAAGGGATAGCAATGAAATTTATACAGTTGTGGACATTTTGCTTCCGCTGACTGATTTGTTTGTTTGTTCACTTGTGTGATGTATGTAAACCACAAATTCATGAATTCTGGGAAACACTGCATGCACATAATAATGAGGATGTGCTTTCTGGGAAGAGTTCCAGTTGGCCACACTGGCAGCAGATTTAGTGGGAGCCATGCTGGCATTGGGGAAGATGGCTAAATAGCGTACATTACTCTGTTCACAATCACACACTTCCAACCTACATCCCTACAACAGCCCATTTACCATTCTATTATGTTCCGGATGCTGAGTTGCCATAATTAACATATTCTAAATTGCAGTAAAACTGTACAGTTTCAGTTGTTCAGTAGTACTCTGGAATCTTTTATGATAAACCCTTTATGGTTAAATCTATGGAAAAAGGTCACATGATGTATGACATTTTCATGAAAGCCGTATAATATTTTTGAGACTGGCAAACGGAAAAAAAAGACTTTGACATTGTATTGTGATGTAAAATTGGATGTGTATTTGGAATGCTGAGCTCTAGTTAGCCAATAGATAGAGCCAATGCATTGAAGTTTCACAGGCTTTTGGCAGACATGCGCTTGTGCACTTGCTGCCGTTTCCTCTGAGCAGCATCTGAAGCTTGGACTCATACAGCTGTACAAACACTGCACAGCTTCAAGCAGCCATCTTGACTGGGGCGTTTATGGGACGCCAGCGGTCGTAATTACGCTTTGATTTGTAGATGCTCGTTCTGGGCCGTTATCTGCCCGTGTCAAGAGTCACTGATAGAGGGGAAGTAGTTTGCCCGGCCCCCTCTGTTGGAATTCAAAGTGCTCGCTAATTTCAAAGAGTGATTCATCTCCCTCCTCTTTGCATTAATTCATGGGTGCCACTTGCCTCTGTGGCACGGAGGGTGCTATTTTCTGTGGGTACAGGGCTGGGTTCAGGGTGAGGCCACTGCAGGGGGTCTGCAGGGATCAGGGTGGGGGTTATCTGCTATGACTGAGGCTCATTTTCTTCCCAGTTTCCTTCCAAACATGGCCTGGGTAGCCCCGTCCCTCCCCCATTATAGAAGGCGTGGCAATCTCAGGTCTCGTTGGCCCTCCCATGGCCCTGGCTGCCCTGGGCAGTGTCTGGGGCCACTCTCCCCTCACACTTTCATCAGAATCCTATTTCCTCCTCTGTAAAGTGACACGGCCTGAAAGTCTACCTCTCATACTGATTTCCAGTGCCCATGATGGATGAGCCCCACACTGGCTCCCTCGGCCTGTCCATCAGACCCCCACGATTAAAATGTAGAAATGGCAAGTGCCCCCCGCTTGCCTCCCTTTACAACCATCCCCCCCACAAACTCCATTCTTCCTTTTCCAGTCACCTCCACTGGCCTCTTCAACCACCCCCCCTCCCACTGCACACTCTCACTCACTCCCCATCTCTAATGCCCCAAACACTGCTATTCATCTTGGTGAAAAAAACATCATTTATTTTGTACTTCCCTGATAATTTACTTTTTTCTTTCTTTTCCTTTCTAGAGGAATTCTCCATTTCCCTATAAAATGAAAATTCATCTAGAATTACATCTTATGTCATCATTATGTTTATTAAGCGTGGATGATGTATATGAACAGCGCTGGCTTGCCGCTGAGTGCTTAATGATGCATAAGATTAAGCCGAGGCTCTCAGCTGTGCTGTGACTCCCCTCTGGTTCCCATGCTGCAGTAGCATGCTGGGAGAACAAGCTTCAAACGGCCATCAGGTGAATGGAAATAGGACTGTGTGTGTGTGTGCGTGTGTGTGTGTACCTTTACCCTGCCTTTTTATGTATGTACGACAAGAAACCACAGTTTCTAAATCTATATACCCTTGCTTTTCTTTTTGTCCACCTGAGTTAAGTATAACTGTATACCATTTTCACACAGCCCGCTTGTGTTCTTCCTCCTCAGCATCTACATCACATGTAACAGAAACTTGCATCAGTTTCCCTTTTTTTCCTTTCTCTTTTTCTCCATTCCTCTTCATATTTCCCCATTTCTTCTCTCTATAGCCTCCATAGCCACAGTGTACTCCAGCACAGCAGCAGCAGCAGTAGTAGCAGCAGTAGTAGCAGCAGCAGCAGCAGCAGCAGCAGCAGCAGCAGCAGCAGCGGTGGCGGTCTATGACAAAAACATTATCTTTCTGCTGCTAAACAATCCAATAAAGCTCTCCACGGGGAAGAACTTAACCTCTTGTCTCCTCCGCTGATGCTTTCCCCACCACGTGACGGCTGCCACAGTAAATTCAAATCATTAGTCTTCTCACCCCCATCAAAAAAAAAAGGAAAAAAACTTCTATTAGTAATGGAGACCTCGTAAGAGACCTTCCTCTGAGAGGACTGCCTCACCAATTCCCAGTGGAAAAATCCACCGCAAAAAACTAATTCTACTTTTAATAATCTGTCATGAAGACCAGAGGCAGTCATAAATTATGTGGGGAGCATGTGTGAGAGCGAGCCACAAGAGAGAAATCGGAGGAGGGAGGAGGAAAAAAAAAAATCAAAGCCCAAGTTTGACAAACTTTGCTGAAGATAAATAATAACTTACAAACAGGATTAGTTGTAAAGTCACAGGCGAGCGCACAGCAGAGCGCTTCCCATCAGCCCATGCAGAATGAAGAATTTACAGCTACACCTGTCATTAGCTCCCCCTATCTCATTCCTCTTTCATATGCAACCCCCCTTTTTCATATTCATTATCCCTCTGCCTTCTTCTCCTCACGTGCTGCCTTTTGTTATTAACCCTTTGTGATCCAGCGAAGAGCGTTCTAGGATATGGACGCCAAGGACATTGTATTAAGTGGTGTAGGAGGACAGGCAGTAGGAGTCAGTGGCCTGCAGCATATTACGATATCAAACGAGAAAACAGTCCGCGCCTCCGCACCAGAGTAAATAAAGATGAGAAATACATCAGTCGTCCCTGTGTTAATCGCCAGCGGAATGAGTTTGCGGGGGTCTTAACGGCTGCCTCCAGTCACCGGGGCACTTGGGCTGATTCATCAATGGGATATCAATGGGAATCATCCATGGGGGATACTGCTACAATGGCTGCATGTGTGTGTGCCTGTGTGTATACAGAGATGGGCCATCAGCTGCAGGCTGTGCTCTTTGTCCCTGTGTCAATATCTCAGCAAACTATCGACATGCATCATAATCTTGCCTCTCGATCAAGCGCAGACTAAAGAACAATCTCCATTAGGTGACAGCGCCTGGGTCGAGTGATAAATGCCCCCTGACGGAGGGGAAGGAATTGCGTAAAATAAAGAGGCATGTTCCTACAAGTCTTGTCAAAATTGTATTGATTTAATCATCTACAGAACCACGCATTCTTGGCTACTGTAGCGTGCAGTAACCTGGATGCAGTTTACAGTCGCCAGGCACAGAAATGCTCTCCCTCATTGAGTTTGCAGGTGATGAAGTACACAGTGAGTGGATCTCTAATCCCTCCTCCCACTCCTCAAAACACACACACACACACACACACACACACACACACACACACACACACACACACACACACACACACACACAC
>JBBJLS010000148.1:17103188-17114908 GCA_037577275.1 Bryconaethiops microstoma | reverse complement strand
ATCCTGCAATGGGAGAGAGGAGAAACACCCTCTCCCTACGAAACAAAAACAAACCTACTGTTTTGTAAATGACATACACACACACACACACACACATACACACACACACACACACACACATACATACACACACACACAAACACACACACACACACACATGTGCAGTGACGTACTCACAAAACAACAGCATGCTGCTTACATGCTACTCACATCGATTCAGCTCCCGGGGGCCCAAACCAATTTCTCTTGTTCTCAGCGAGTCTCCCTGCCTGAACCTGCAACAGCCATCAAACCCATTAATCCATCCACCGAAGATGACTATGACTGATTTGACCGCCAAACAATCAATTTGTATCTCTCTCACTCCCCCCACTCACTCCCTTTCTTTTGTGAATGTACAGAATATCATGAAAAAGTGTCAGCGGTAACAGTTTCACAACAGTGAAGTAATAGAGTAATAAGGCAATCAGCGTTTGACCTTGGAAGACAACTAATTCATCTGTCCATCTATCATAATTATTTCACATTTCAAAGCAGCAAGAAAGAGAAACTGTATGCCATTCCTTTGAGGAAACGCCAGTGTTGATGTTTTTCTCTTCTATTGTTTTATGGACTGCGAGAGAGATTCAATAGGGTTTTTTTCTAGAATTCAGAGAATTGTAACTACACTACAGGTCCTTCTAATACAAACCTCACTGGGGTGTTAAATCGGTGTGTAGAAATGCTGATACATGTATAAAATGGTGCTTAAAATGACATTTTAAATACACACTGATATTCAACTACATTAGAAAGCAGGTTTGACCTTTTTAATGTAATGCAATGTGATCTGCCTACTCTTGTAGGCCAATACACAATTACTTCAAGGCTTCGGGACTAAAGACAAATTCACCACAGTGACAATGTACTGTCTATTATCTAATAACACCCTAACAAGCCAGCAGACTCTAAAGCACTTCTGTGGTGGCTTACCAGGCTCATCTCAGTGGAGCAACATGAGGCCAAAACCCCGTGTGAATGGTGAGGAGCAGAAGGTAGGGTCGGCCATGTCTGGGAAAAGCTGCATAGGAACATTTGTCAGGAGACAGTGACAAAAAGGGAGGGGGTTGCTCCATGCTATTCAGAGACAATTTGTAAGCACGGCTGTTGAAGTCAGGCCAAAGACTGGCGAACAGCTGGAGCCCCACCATGATTGATAAACGTGGGCCCCAAGAACTTCATTTCGATGTGAATGAAGACAAAAGCCCAACAATGTTCAGCGAGTGTGTAATGTTAGCATCATTAAGTGGCAACTCTGGACATGCCCTGGTCCTCAGATGGGGGATTGGGGGATGCCATGAGGGAGGTCAAGACCCATGCTAATTACCATTTTATGACAAAATGGTCTTTGTACCTTAGACATTATTGATTTACTTCACAGGAAAACAGTGGATAGAGTGAAAGACTGGATTGACCGGTTCGCTTAAAGGGCAGTTGAGAGGTGAGTTCTGTCCCTGCGATTCAGATTCATGTTCCAGGTGCCCATGTGCTGTCTATGCCTGAGGTTGCTTGACAGCATCACCGGCTGCATTCTCACTGAGAGAGGAAACTATTCATGGTGACTCTCATCTTATCACTGTGTGATGCACCAGCCAGTCAAGCATCTGCATGTTCATGTGGAAGAGTGGAGGTCTTAGCATTCTCCCAAGGTGCTCAACAATGCTGTGTGACCAGTAGTTTGAAAAAGAGGTCTGGCTGGCTGCAGGATCTGCAAAATCTTATATTTGTGATGTTGTGATGTGCTGTTCATGGAAGATGTATTACATGGAAAACTGAAAAATGGATAAAAGAGGAAATGAAGTAAACACAAATGTTATGGAGGTAGTGAAGGTAAATTTGACAATATTTGTTCGTTATCATGTCACAATAAATTTTTTGAGTGCATAATGGCTATCATCAGTTCTTCTAGAACACTACACAACTACATTATAGAAAAGCTGTGAAAATAATAACCTGGGTATAGTAATTAGTTGGCAAATAGATGATTGGATGACAGCCATTATTGTATTTTATTTTTCTAGTTGTTCGTTTTTTTCACTTTATTATTTTTGTAAATATTGCATAAAAATATTGCATATTAACACTTTTTAGTGTGGCCCTACTGTTTGTTTGCATTTTGTCTATGTCAGAATTTAGATCCTGTATTGTGTCTTATATTTTCAATTTCACCAACATTCTTAGCAAAAAAGGTCCTGTAAAGTACTAAAAAGGTTCTTGTACTTATACAAATAGTAGAACTATTTTTGGTATTACATAAAATCAAAAACCATATACAATAGGTTTACTCATGCAAAGAACAATTTAAGTATTCATACAAGATAAGAAAAACTAACACTTTATAGTTACCAAAGGGAAACTAGAGAATATGGTTCAATGAGTTGTTGTGGTTATATATATAACTATTGATTTTACTAGAAGGCAGTCCTTTTTTAAGGATGCACCTTTATATTAAAATGTTCTAATCTTTAAAACCAGTCTTATTCTAGGCTATTATACTATTATACTATTATCATCATCTTCATCGCCATCATCATCGTTCTTCTTCTTCTCCTTTTTATATGTTTAGATGCAACTGGTTCCTGATGAAGAGCAGTATATCAATACAGTTGTACATCACCTGCCTCCTGGGTTATTGACAAAGAGTAAAACCTTGTTGGCTCATTGCCTCTGTGTCTCTGGTGCAAAGCCTTTTGCCGATTTTGTGACCCATGGAGGACCAGGTCAGTGGAGGATCTGATAACCAATTTTCTGATAGCTGATAATATTGACTGTGTGAACTAGTTAAATCCAAAAATAGCCATCAGTGTCATTTAAGTAAAGACTATCAAGCTCTGTTTGTTCATGACTGTATGAACTGTAGATTGCATAAATCAGCACATTTATTGTTCCTAAACTGCATGTTGACTTTAGTCAAGTGCTGCTCTGTAATGTGATGTAGTGCATTCTGATAGGAATCTGGTGCGTTTGATTCATGAAAATCTTTTACTCCTTTCAATTTTAAATTTGAAACGCATGAACTTTTTTTCTGAATAATAAATAACTATATTTGCCACCACACAAAAGCATTCCCCCTTTGAATCAGTAAGCAGAACAAACCGGATACATCTATCCATGACCTATTAAATGCCTGGGTACATTGAGGACCCACTGAGCAAATGGAAAAGTTTTCGGTCACTAAGTGAAATTTATAGCAGTGTCTGGAGTCCAGAAAAATTGGGGATTGTTCTATTTTAATTCCAGGACTCAATTTCAGACATCCTTACTGCGACAAAGTGGATCCCCGGGCCATCCATCCAGCAATACTTGGACGAATTTCAGCTGCCACGGTCCACGATGAATGAGTGAATATTGATGAACATGAAAGATCTACAGGGGCAATCTTTTTCCCCTCTTTGGTGGAGCAGGGGAGGACAAGGCGCCACGACGATCCCGAGGGAGGAGCACACCTCTCTCAATATTCAGAATATTCGGGATGAACTTCAGAGAGAGATATCAATCTCACTTTGAAGTGCCGGGTCTTCATTTGTTTGTGAGAGATGTGAGGTGTTCACCAGATGACTGTGCCAATTCTTCAAAAGCCACTTACAGTAGAGACACACACCGCAGCATCTGCCTTTGTTGCTTGGGCTCCTAGGGTCTTCTCAATCCAAGCAGCAAGGTTTTGATTGAACCTCTGCACCCAGTTCACCTATGAGTTGAGAGAAGAAATATCAGGTGAGATATACAATACCTCTTTGTTTAAGGTTGTTGTTAGACAGTAGTAATGGCTGTGTGTAACATGAACTCCTTATCTCCACAATGATCTCCATTATGTAATTTTAAAATAATATATTCTGAGCACCAATACTTTTTTCATCCACAAATGAACAGCACTGAAATGTGAAATACCCAAAAACTAAAAAGAAAATTACATTTTTGCAGAGCCTCATTTAGTGATGTTTAGATGTAGCCTGTCAGAGAGGAAATAGCTTCATTCTAACAGTATAACCTGCGAATGCACAAGAGCATGACAATTGAGATCAGATATAAGCCCACAATGGCATAAAATCTTGTTACACGTGTTTAATAGCTATTTCAGCATGTTGCATTCATGTTCCACAGTGAGCTGCATCTTGAGTCCTAGTTCTTAAGCACTGTCAGCAGTGAGCGAGACCAATAATGGCTGTATGAGGCAAAATAATTACACACGTCCTTCATAACACACTCATCCCTCACCCCAATGAACTTCTCTCTCTCGCCTGCCTCTCGCCGCTCTGCAGCGATGCCACCCACCGGCATTTATAAACACATTCACGCAACTGTCAATTTACCCTTTATTTTCTGTCACTTTTTCTCCTTGATGGTCTCTCCCGGAATGACACTGCATTTGTGTTTGTGTGTGTGTGTGTGTGTGTGTGTAAGGATCCTGGCTGCGGTTTTAGCAGAGCAATGGGCCGTGCCGGCCTCTCTGTGAGTTTGTTTATAAAGAGAGTCTTCACAGCCACTCTGTTGAGCCTGGTTTACCAACACTATTGATTGCAGGTGATGTGCTGGACAGAGTCCATCTGACCTCTAAGGGTACTTAAATACATCATTGTCCAGGAGGGAGACCTCAGGAGACCTCCTGACCACAGTTGGACACTCACATACTTCTGTGCACACACAAACACATATACACATATTCACAGAGAGTACAAACTGTTCACGGCATTAAAAAAGGTTATTTTGAGAATCCTCTATGGATTGGCTACAGATACTTTAACTGTTATCTTAAAGTTATGGTTAGGTTTGATCAAATTGTGTTCAACCTGTTCAGGTAAAGACAAAGAAATTCAAAAGAACTATATTCACTGTCATATTTAACCATTTTCTTATCATACATAAACATACATGTGATAACACCGTCTTTTTCACATTGTGTGGATAATTCTTACTACAGCAAATTCATGACCTGTTATGAGGACACATTAGATCATGTGAAGAATAATAAAAGAGAAAAGAAAGATCTGGAAATTTTTCGGAGCTGGAGAAAAGGGAAGTTTGAACATTATGGAATTAACTCAGAGATAACTTATCATCATAATGTGTTGCTCTTCTTTCCCTATTCTCTTGTATACTAATTTGATTTCTTAATATGCAATCATGTTAGCATTCAGGCTAATTTAAGTACCATGCATCTTGTTTTTTTTCCAAATACACCTTTGAGCAGTTGATGGAAATCCAATGAGACATACTGTACGGTTACCTGCCATGAAACTACCTCAGCTGCTGCCGACATGTCGCAGGGGCTGGGGGTAGAACGTTTCAAATTAATTAACATCAGACCCCTTGTAAGTATTCACTTCTGTAAACAAACATTTTAATATGCTCTAATTAATTAAATCTGCCAACCCTCTCTTCTCTTTTCATTGATCTTTCATGTCTTTACTTTACTTAATTCAGGCCAGCTACATGCTGTCAAGGTGGCTATGATACGTTGTCATTGTAATATAAATGAATATCACAGTCAGTTGCACAGCCTGACTACAAATTTGCAGTGAAACTAGTGTTTTGTGTACTAGAAGCACAATCTTGGTTTGTCAGTAGCATTCTCACAATTGTGTACAATCTTCAAAACAAAGTTTGTTTTGGAATGGTGACATAAATTAATCATATTGGCTTTCCTAAAGAACACAGTAGGTCTTTAAAAACTGAAGTCTCTCTGTTGAAATGTTCTTTTGAGAACAAAGAGTGGTTCTTCCAGTGGACTGCTCCAGGAGACCCTTTTTTTGGGCACCTTTATTTTTAAGAAAGCAAGGCTTTCTTGTAGTGTAGTATCTTAAAACTTCCTTCATGGCACTGGAGAATGGAGCCTGTTGGTTTTGGCTGGGCTTAGCACTGAGAGGACTCTACTGCTTTTGGCTGAATCACCAAGAGCCTTGGGCAGGCATGGCTGCTCCTCATCATGAAGAATAATGTTTGGCCTGGCAGACCATTAGGGATGCTAATTTTTGTTGGCTTTGTGATGTCACTTCTGATATCCCTGCAATCTGGCAGGGGTTGCCCATTGCGGATGTGCGGCCCACTTTGCCAGGCTCCATCTCAAGGCCCAGCCACAGCTCCAAAAGCCCATCCCTGATTCTCTGCTAATGAGCGCTGGTGTTGGATATCTCCATGCAGACCACCTTGCAGGGATAACCACCCAACACCATCACCTGACATTCTGGGTGTGAGTGAGCGCAGCATGCGGTGTGACAGATGTTCTGCAGTGAGGGGGCTATCAGAGGGAGATCAGAGGCATAGATAGCAACAACCCCCTATGTAATTCACCTTTGGCTCTCACTCATCTATTCAGTGCAGCTTTGTATGGAGCTACTTTATCTAATGCTACGTTTAGATCACTCCTGAGAAATAGGCTTAAATACTCAAATCATTCTTTCTGATCTGATTCATATGTGCAGATCTTACGAGAGTCAGATCTTTTTTACTGTTGAGTGTTTAGACTGATAACTCGCTCTACCATCACCCCTACGATGATCTTTCTGCTACGATTATTTTGGGAAATGAAATCCTTCTCAGATGTGATGTTTTAGCCTTTTAAAGATCAAGAAAAAAATACAAGGCTAAAACGATTAACTGCCAATCTTATAGTCTTGCATCATGTAGCTGCCAGTCTCATAGTCAACATCTATCATTATTAAAGTTTATGTGGAACAGAAATGCTGACTAGTAAACAGTTAAATACACTTTCTCTTACATACGTTGCTCCTTTTTTTACACTGTTTGAACATAGCAGCTGCTTTTACACTATCTGAACATTTAGTGAAATAGCTCAAATACCTTGGAAAAAAAAAAACATTTGACAGGTTTCATTCCAAAATGCGTTAAAGACCGCTTTTGTGTATTTTCGTTCTTATTCTTGACGTCTGCTGTGGGCACATACAAGCAAAATAGATGCTATATTGTAATACATACCAACATTTTTTAAAGAAATAAATATTTCTGTTTTCCAACCCAAAGATGCTGTACAGACATTTTTTCTCCTTATTTCGCCAGACCTTCTAAATTTTGAGTTCATTAGGAATATTGCTGCAAGCTAACACTGAAGCACACAGAATTGATATCATAAGACAGGAAACTTCCTAAGAACACCTCATGCAAACCAGCAAGTTTTGTGAAATATGGTAGACAAATGGTTTTGACAACAGTATATTAACTTAGTGCTGAGTTTTAATAGCAAGCTTACTTTAATGCTATGTAATTTCAAAGCACATGAGTGTAAGCAGCATTTATTTAGAATTATTTAAATCACTAAATGATTTTATAACACTGACATTTAGGGGAAAACATGTTTGAATGAAAAATGGCATTCAATTTCCTCATAGAGGAAACAATCCTAGACTTGTTCCTAATATAGGCTTGATGCTGACAATAAAAGGATCCATTCAGTCCAAGACTGTGGCATGGGGTTCAATGTGTTTGGTTCACTTGTACTGAGTACAGATCTGCTTTAACAGTCTCAGTGATTGCTTACAGAGAGCAACCTTCTCAAAAGCAAGTTAGAACTAAAAAATGCGTATTTAGTACTAGTGGCCAGTGAAGAGTGGTTATTATATGTAACATAACACACAACACTATAATTTTGGAGGACAGCAATGCTATCCAGGTGAGCTCCTTTTGGAGAGTCCATGCAAATCCAAAAAAAAAGTCAAACAGTCAATTACACAAGCAGCTCAAGCGTGCGCCATTCAAAGCAGCTGATGTTTTATTGAGGAGCTCCTTTAATTCAGCTTCGTCAGTGCTTTCATGAAATCCAGCGCCATGCACCTTCTCTGGAGCACTGGTGTCAGGTGACCTCCCTGTGCCCAAAAAACAACTCTCAGGTGGTCTGCCATGCTCCAGTGGCCTGCCCATTACCCCCACCCGTAACGACTCACAGAACGCATCAAAGAAACCTCTGAGCATATCAAACCAGACTAACCCTGGGTCAGCCTCAGAGAAATACAGTAGCATTCGACCATAACAATATTTTGAAATTGCTTCAGTATACATGATATCCATTCATACAGAATGGGCTGGTTCTCACTCTTTATTAGGAAGAGCAAACTAATTAAGACTCAGCATGACTAACAAAACAGCAATTAATTACAATTACAATTAAGGATCAGGTGTAGGAGCTCTACTCATTCATCCAGAGTGAGAAAAAAATTGGCTTTGTCAGACACTTTACATGAATCTAACTTTTAGTCCTGTGCACAATTCAAAAGAGTGTCACATCGTCTGATATAAAACATTAACACGAGGCACAACTTCAACTTCTTTTGGGAGAAAATATGTTATACATCATTATAATTCAAAATATGATATATATATATTTGCATATATTAAACAATATTACATAACACATCATGCTATCGCTATCACTTTGATTTGGAGGCATCTACATCTGGATAAAAGGCTAATGAAGGCATTGCCATGAGTGTATAATGGAGACAGCTTTTTTTCCGTGTGATTATCCTAACAGTGCTGCTTTTATACAAATGTAAATGGGCTGCTTAGAAGCTCCCCCTCCCTCCCTCTTTCTCTCTCCCTCTCTTCCATCTGCCAGACAATAGTTTTTAATCTTTAATCCATGAGCAACCATTGAACACCAGCGAATTGCAAATTACAGATGTTTTACTGTCTCAGCTATTTTTTTCTCCCTCTCTCCTGTTTTGCTTTCCAGCTTCCCACTGTCACTCAGTGTCTCGCACATATCCTGTGCCATCATGGCACCATATGACACTGTCATCATTTGGTAATTAAACCCGTACTGGCTTTAAATATGAAAAGCTGGCAAGGGGAGACGAGTTGATGGGGCTTGCTGGTGTGGGGACCAGATTTCACAAAGCTGTCCAGATTTCCGCAGGGAGAATTTTGTACTTTTCTCCGATTATTTATGTCTTTCTAGTCTAGCATGCTCACTATTTTCTTTCTCATCTGTAATCAGCGCAACAGCATTTCTTACATAAACTTTTGCCTAGTTTATGTAATGCAATTTTAAATATCCAGACTCTAAAAATTATGACTTTAAAATGGGTTCTTTGGAGCAATGTTATAGTGCCATTTTTGGTTCCTTAAAGAACCTGTAAATGGATGTTTTAAAGAACAATTACTTTGCCATAAAAATATACAATAAAGGGCTTTTTAAACCGTTTGTGAAGCTTGAAAACCATCCACATTAAAGCTTCTATTCCTATTCAAGGTTCTCCTATAACAGTACATCCAAGCTAACTATTTTGGACCCTTTATTTTTAAGGTCGTATATCTGACAATATGGCTTTGGAAATGGTTAAAAACTGCCCACCATGTATAAAGATCTTTAGAATTTTACTTCTATATATTACAAACACTTCCAATTAACAGTTACAGTCACACCTTGCCTTTTCTGTAAAGCCTTAACACAAACTTTATTAAGTGTTGTAGAAAAGTCACTGACATTTGTTGTCTCTCCTTTCCAAAAATAGAAGGGACGATAAATGATGAATGGCGTGCTCTCAGGGTGCAGGGACCTGCTGTGCCCTTCTCTGGAGAAGAAGGGAGGGTGAAACTTATTTAAAGTTAAATGCTGCAGGAATTGGGACACGTTCAGAGTCTCCCTGAAAGGAAAGAAAGGTGGAGACATGCAAGGGGGCTGGATTGTGTTTTGCAGCGGTGCTCCATTAATCCACCCAGCCTTTGGTTTGGGAGACGCAGTGTAGTGTAAGCACTGACCAGCGTAATGGACTCTGCAATAAAACTTCCCCACACACCATAATCAGCCTCTCCCCGAGTTTTCAATCTGGACACACACTGACTTCAGTCACAATGGCCAGGCCAAATGGACATCAACAAGAGAAATCTCACATCCATTACAGACACTCCAACTGCCTTTATTGCCTATCAAATAGCCCTGTTCAGATCACTCCTCGGGCTTCTCCCGTATGCCGGCCTCCATCGTCAGTGCTAAGCAATGTGTGTAAGGGAGGCTCATTGTGCCCTAATATAGCTTTCCATAGATCAAGGTCACTGTTTCAATGATCATTACAACACTGACCATGACAGTCTGCATTTACAAGTGATTGATCGGAGACAGTGCGAGTTCTAACACTTAAAAATTAATCTCTAAATATTTCTGGGTATGAAGGTACAGTTGTATGGGGAATAAAAACTTTAACTATAACATATATGCTATGTGGAGGTTGTTTTTGCCCCTTACAAGGTACTTCACACTCACAAATCTCTTTTACAAAAACAGAAACCATAAAATATAATTTAGTCCCTCAGTTAAACTGCAATATTCTTTTGTTTTTCTTCAGTAACCTGGGATATTTTTTAAGTAGAATGTGTATGAATACAAAATTGGATGTTTGACATAATAGGTGAAGTGTTGCTTTATATTGTAGCAGTTGCTCATAATTTTTTGATATCATAAAAATGTTTGTATGGTCCATTTTTTTCATGGTAGAGTGTTCTCTCCCCTTCCATTTCACTCCTCATTGCTCGCTAGCAGCTCAACATAGAGCCACAAGATTTCACACATAGAGAGCCCACAACGTCGTAGTTAATCTAATAACACGGTTATTGGGTAAAAATATTTTATTTGACTATAATGATTAAAAATACCTCAGTTGATTTTCAATCTGCCAGCAGCATGGGCACTACGGGCATTGTAGAAACAGGCTACAGATTAACCCACTGAAAAGTTCTGTATGGAACCAAAAGTGGTTCTTACATGGCATCAGTCCAAAGGAGTTTTTGGTAGCTTTATTATTTAAACATGAAGCTGCCCATTCCCAGTATGTGAAGCAGTTAAATAAACATACCAACTTTTAGTGATTATACAGAGGAAAAGAATCCAACAGGCATTTTAATACATTCCAGACATTTATTGATCTGTCTGTAATTTGCACATCTTAGACCTAGAAAAATGCAAGGCAACAGACTTGAAAGAGAGTGTTGTGCCACTTTGTCAAGAAGCACCAAAAAGCTGAAAATGTGGACATGTTCCAGTATGTGTGTGTGTGTGTGTGTGTGTGTGTGTGTGTGTGTGTGTGTGTGTGTGTGTTTGTGTGTGTGTGTGTGTCATGACATGGGGTGCATTGAGGAGGTCGCTGCTCTCCATATTGCAGACATGTAAGTGGAAGCTGTTTCCTGTCTGCTTTAGACAGTGGCAGCTGGGTTGAGCACCCTAGACAGCCTCAGGGGCCAACACACGCCTAAGTGCACGCTCTCTCACACACACATACACACACAGAGCACTTGCATATTGCATGGCAACTGAAAACGTGTAGCATAAAACATATTCAAATTAACAGTACATTTGTCAATTATTATTGTACATTTAAAATTATTATTACAAAATCCCACAGAATTTCATTATAATTTTCAATATAAACACTAACAGAGTCTGAAATGATCACCTGGAACTGAATTATCATTTATTTGCCATTTAAGTTCGTTGAATAGTTTATAATAGCCTTCCTGTTTGCCTCATTACTTGATAGAATAATGAATAAATGAAGAATGAATTTTTTCTTAATTGTGGATGGCTATGAGAAAGAGGGAACTATATATATTAGACATTATAATTTTATGTTTCAAGTTTATATATATATATATGTATATATATATATATATATATATATAGATAGATAGATAGATAGATAGATAGATAGATAGATACATAGATAGATAGATAGATA
>JBBJLS010000148.1:17092377-17103088 GCA_037577275.1 Bryconaethiops microstoma | reverse complement strand
AGATAGATAGATACATAGATAGATAGATAGATAGATAGATAGATAGATAGATAGATAGATAGATAGATAGATAGATACACTATATAAGAACTAATAATCAACTTGAAACAAAAAAAGTTAAGCTTTGGAAATGTAATATACTTCCTCAATACTTTTGTGAGACAGACAGTTGATTTTATAAAACGTTCCTTATCATCTCAGCAAACGAATAAAGCATTAAATCCACGCGATTTAACACACAGGTCCTGCCTGCCTGACTGAGAAAGACCACCTATGCGAGGAGAGCAGCCAGTGGATCTACATTAAAGCGCGAGATATAAAATGATGTTTAGAGCAGTATGGCTCAGTGATGGAGGCTGATGTCTCCGTCCTTAGCCATGCACACACACACACACGCACACACACACAGACGCGGGCAGCCCTAGTTTAACAGCGCGGCCCAATCCAAAGAGGAACAAACGGAAAGGGATGATAAAGCCCACTAACTGGAACATTAACAGACGAGTAAAAATGCGATAATACAATATCCAAAAGAACGGCGGAGCGTGGTACAGCAGTAAAATTCCACATTAAATTATTATGGGCTCTATATTTCCTATTTAACAAACATTTTTTGTGAGCACCAAAAGAGGAATCTCTAAATCTAAATAGTTTTTTTTATTTTTTGAAGAAGAAAAAGAAGGCTGTTTTCTATATTAGATTAGTAGGGTGCTTTAATCAGGTCTGATATGTACATTAACTGCCTATAAACTACTAATGAGACTTGGTTTGTAATTATGATAAGGACCACAGGTGAAGAACCAGTGAAGAGCTGGTCGCCTGATTTTCTTACGTCTTTATTTTTAACATCTAAAGGAAACAGTAGATTTACAGGAGATTTAGAATTTTGGGGGTTCGTGTAGAGACGTAAAACTAGTCTGTTAAACCACGTTTTCAACTTTTTAAAAGTATTATTTGTTGGTTTGTTCGAAATAAACCAAAGTAAGAACCCTTATAACTAACTGGGGTATTCACTGATTTATTGGGTTTTTATATAAATCAAATTTTAACCTAGAAATAACAGTCAAAAGTGCAATTTTAAGTTCCACCTCAGTTTAAATGTTGTGTTCAGTAGTGAATCGCAGTGCCCCTTCTGGCCAACAGCGCTACATTATAAAAACAGCAGCTGATTCCCTGAACAGCGAATCAGCCAGAAACTGCATCCACGCCCCAAATAAATGAATTAATACACAAACAAACAAAAGTAAACAAATGAATATTTTTAACAAGAAAATATGCACGCTGTTTAAAGGAAGTGCAAAAGACAGTTTCTAACATTAAAAAATATATATTTTAAAACGTGCTGGTATGTGTGCGCCTGTTTGTGACTCTAGCACTTTAGGCTGCTTTTCCCGAGAAAAGTTTATAAACTTTGAGTAAACTTAAGCAGACTTCACTCACCATCAGACGCATCGTGAACCTCAATATTACTGGCAGTTTAAAAATATCTTTATGATCTTTATCACATTGTAATTTTCTTTGAGTGGAACAATAATATTTCGTATAACATTGAAAGTAAATTTGTAACTTCACGCAGAGTTCGCCCATAGACTAAATGGTATTATGTCATCTCAAAAATAAATAATAAATAAATACAAATAAGTAAATACATTTTTTAAATGCATGAAAATAATACCACATACTGAAGCATGGACACCTCACAGATAATGAGTAAATTAAAATCATAGTCGACTCTGTTGTACAGTGATAATCTGGGAGCTGCAGGTCTGGATACAGAACAGGAGCTGCTGGAGAAATCAGCTGCTGAAAAACTGAAACTCTGCAGACCCACCTGGCCAGGACCCCCCAGATCATCGTGTTAGCCCTCAACGCGATTTTATAACACTTAGAACTTTATGAGAACAGTCGTTGATACAAATGTGAACTTCAGCAGCTCGTTTGGAGCAGAGTAGACCCTCCTACCAGAGCCAGGTTCACCCTGAAGTCCAGCCAATAAGAAACGGGCTCGAGGCTCACCTTTCTGCCAACTTTTCATCCTCAAACTTCACATAGTTATGACACTTTAAACAGCAGCACGCCACGACACATAAAATACAACACAAAAAAATATGGACAGAAATGACCATAAATGTTCTTTGCTATTAGTCCTACCTTCAAGCTCCCAAACGCAAAAGCCAAAAGCCCCGCGAGCAGATCTTAGCATATCTCCATACTCCCACTGCCCCCTTTCACTTTCCTCGCGCAACTTTTATTCTTTCTTTTTATAGAACACCTGCAACGCCTTATTTGCTTTGATTGCTATTTCCATCCTTTATCAATTTCTAGTTCATTGGAGCAAGGGGGGTTGCTGTGGCTTTTTTTTTGCTGTTGTCGTCTCGACCGTTTAGTTTTGGCTGATCGGTCAAATACTGTGACAGACAGCGGGGAGAGGCAGGACGGCCAGCCGGGGAGGGAGCGCAGGAGGCCGGCCACGTCCAGTGGGCTGCATCGTCGAGACGGACCATTAGCCAGAGGAAAGCCATGGCTCACAGCCCTGGTCGATCGGGTAAGCGCCTCGTGCTTTTTTTTCCTCCTCTCCTGCAGTCAGTCGCCTCGTGCCAAACCGTGTCAGTGTTTATTTGTCGGCTGTAGAGGTGAGCTCCCAGCCTACAGTGGGCTTACTTTTAAGCGCCGCGTGCATGCCGCCACACACACTTTCATAAACCTCTTCACAAAGTGTCTCATAAACTCCTGCACACCAAACACACCGCACATCCAGATTTAGGACTCCTTTATTACCTTTATTACACGGGTGTAAACTGGGCCTGAGTCCTGCTACACTTACTGCACTTATAAAAACATCATTTATACTAATTATAATATATAATAATAATAACATCGTCAAGTTCCACAAATATGTCGCACAATAGTAGTAATAGTAGCAGTAAAAATAATAATGATAATAATAATAATAATAATAATAATGATGATAATAATAACTGTATAATAATAAACAGTTAAAGTCGTACTACTGAGATAATAATAATAATAATAATAATAATAATAATAATAATAATAATAATAATAATAATATGAAGAGTTTTATTGATAGTATCAGAGATACTGTTCGAGTATAGTAATTAATATCGTCTTATACTACTCAGTTAATTGAAAACATAGATCACATGCTAATTCACCTTTCCATTTTGGGTATAAATGGGAAGATCAATGAAAAACAGTTGTAATGATCTAATTAATTATGGCAAAATTAAAAGCAAGTACAAAATCAATCTCTGATGGTGTCGAGGACAGAATTAAATTGATGGTCCATCTGTTCACCCTATAGACAACATGAATAAGCAATGTAAGGACGCAGCTGATATCATGGCGCTTGGGAAGTCATCCCTGCTGTTTGTCAGGAAACAGCTAAATATTTGGATACGTTACATCTGAGGAGACTGAGGCGCTGCCTCGTGAGCAAAAAATAATCCTTTCACTTTAACTAAGGCAGGGAAACAATAATAGTGATGTTTGTCAGTCATGTAACTTTTATTATTAAAGAAAATTATATTAAATATTATTACAATGATAATAATACTACTAATAAAAAATACTAATACTATTATCAATAATAATAATAATATTAATAATAATAATAATAATATAAATATCTAACAATACATATTTTCATACAAATATTTCGTAATAGACAGTCATAGTATTTTTTTGAGTATTTTTTTAAACGAATACTACTTTTGCAGTTTTTATCTAATTTAATTGTCTACAAACGTGCTCTTCCTCACTGTTTTGAACATCATAACTAAAAATAAGAAATAAACGATAGAAGGCATTGGTGAATATATATATATATATATAACAATAAGAAAAACGCTTAAAAGTAAACGTGCTGCGTATATCCTCTTTGTAACACTCTGACACTCCTGACAGTCTCTCTGGAAGGTGAGCTCTAACAGCAGGACTGAGATCAGCAGGAACCAGCGCTGGAGTGAAATATCGATTGGTGACGTTGCCATAATAATATGGAGGTGGAAAGAGGAGCTATAGGCCAGAGAAACATGGAGCAAACAGATTTAGCGCTTCCTCATTGGAAGTTCATTACTGTTCACATGGTTAACTCTGCTCCTGACAAACTCGGGTGGCATACTAACACATTAAAGACTGAGGAAGGAGAGAAATCAGGAGCTGCACCTCACAAACTGCACCTCTCTCTATCTCTTTTGACAGAATTAAAGATAAAAGAAAGGACATTTAGAAACAGCATTAACTTGCAGAATTAACTTGCTTAACGAGAGAGAGAAACAGAGTCAGAGAGAGAGAGAGAACAAAAAAGCATGCATGCATAATCTGTCACATCAGTGCTATATTTCTGCGTGGGTAAAAGTCACATATCTTCAGCACACAAAGGCCACTCCACTATGATCAGTTGCAATTAGTTTTCCTTCCATTTAACACGGGAAGTAACTAATAC
Source organism: Bryconaethiops microstoma (assembly GCA_037577275.1). Classification (NCBI taxonomy): domain Eukaryota; kingdom Metazoa; phylum Chordata; class Actinopteri; order Characiformes; family Alestidae; genus Bryconaethiops; species Bryconaethiops microstoma. The sequence continues at coordinate 17,098,620 of JBBJLS010000148.1, read as the reverse complement.
ACTGAAGGGGAGTGGAGGCGAAAAGCAGGGGTCTTGCGGGGAAATAAAAGCAGCTTTAGGGGAAATGTGTAGTGGAGTGTGAAATTACAGCCCATGGTGTTACATATTGTACCAGAAGCTCCCTCCAAAAACACTAACAAAAAGAAGAATCGTCCCCAAATTTGGCCGCGAGGCACAACACAACATGGCCTCCTGTTCCTTTAGCCCAATCTACATCGGCTACAAAGCACACTCGGTGGCTAAACGAGAGAAAGAGAGTGAGAGGACAACTTGCCAGTTTTTTGCATGGAATTTAGGCGTCTTATCTGGCAACCCAGCTCAGTCATTTCATACGTGTCTTTTCATATTTACAACCCTGTGCGCACCTGCTCGAAGGCTATTTTATACTGATATTTACAGCAAACTGGCTACATGTTTAATGTGTTTGTCCTCTGTAACGTCACATATGTATTAATAAGTATTATTATTAATACTATTATTACTGATATAATAATAACGACAACAACAACAATAATATCAACAGTAATAATAACAACACAATATTAATAACGTAAAATAACAATATAATAATAGTAATCATCATCAGCATAATAATAATAATAATAATAATAATAATTATTATTATTATTATTATTATTATTATTATTATTATTATAAACGTATGAAGAAAAAACAACAGTAGCATTTATATTCCTAAACATAACAAAGAGGTCAATTTATTTGACACCGTTTAACATCAACAATGAAAAAATATTAATATTAATATTCCATTATCACTACTTCTTATACAGTTCATAATAAACTTCATAACTCTATGCTTTATTGTTCTACTGTAGGGAGTAAATAAGTTCAAGAAGAGTGACTGACATTAGAAAACTGATCATCTAACAGCACTGTGCTGTTTACAAAAAAAAATACACTTTTGTTTCATTTTGTTGATGTCTATGTAATTTCAAGCAAAAATACCAGGATTTACCAGGTATTTAAAGCAAAAACAGCTACACAGTAAACATTATTTTGTTTGTTTATTTATTTATTTATTTTGCAGTAGTTTAAAACACTGCCAGCTTACGTGCGACCCCACATCATTCCCAAAACAAGGGGTCCGAATGTGAAATAAAGCATACGAGGCAGCGCCATCTACAGAGTACCACGCGGCACAACACTAAGCCCAGCACAACATTGAGCCCTAGAGCTTCACCTGCAGCTCTCATAGCCAGAACAGAGGAGGAGAAATAAAGGCAGGGCTGAACTATGAAGAGCAGACCACAGTATAGTGTGAGCAGCAGCCTGGCGGACAAAATGTGTTTAGAGAAAACTTAGGGAGAGAGAGAGAGAGAGAGTCCTTCTCTTTGATAAATATCTCGACTGAAAACCAGACCTATGGGAGCCCCAAGCCTGCACCAGGGACTTGGGACCACTAAGCCTAAGAGAATATCTTGAAATAAATCATTATAAATACGAAGTATGAGTCTGTGAAAATGGCACATAAATACATAAACACTGCAGGAATTCGTCTAGCATCACACAGGGGTCATTAATGGCGGTCCATTTGATGCTGAAATCAAACATCACTTTTGGCCCGTGCTCTTATTGTCTCCTTCCTTCCCTTTCCCTCTTTTAATTTCCTCGATTTCTTAACCCAAACTCCACTCATTTCCCTGTTTGTATCCCTCCCCTTCCGAAGTGTCACATGAAGAGACCTCCTCATTTGGGCTCGGGCGTTTTTTGTTTTTTTTGCTTCTTCTTCTTCCTTCGTGTTGGCGAATCACAAAGTGTTGGAATCTATTGCCTTTGTCTGACAAGTCATCCATCTCTATGCGAGGGGGATCTGAGGAGGAGGAGGTGTGGGGGGGGAGAGGGAGGAGGAGGGGGTGACGGCGGACTGCAGCTTTTAGAAACAGACACACTGGGAAGAGGGCTTTCATTCTCAGCCCAAAGCTTCTAACAGGCACATCCCATTCCTGAGGAAAGGGGGACCCGATCAGAGCTCTCCAGCGCCCACAGCCTCGCGTCTCTGCTCGTGCTTGAGCTCCAGCGCTCGCGCTAAAGAAGAAGAAGCAGAGCAAATAATAATAATAAAAAAGAAATCAAGGGAATTTACAAGGCGGACGACTACAGTTCGAGCTCCTCTGAAACATGTGGCACGCGGCTGTACACTGAACGAGCACTTCACTCCCAATCCCGCAGCGCGAGCGTCTTTATTACTATTATCATTATTATTACATTTTTCTCTTCCCTAAGACGAGTGACGGACATGCTGTACCGTCCAGCTCTGCTGCTCCATCACTGAAGGGACTGACTGGAGGCTTTCGAGCTGAACTTGGTGAAGAAGTTCCCCTGCGAGCCCCTCCTGGGCTATACGGACCCGCCCGGCAAAGAATTGTGCTGTTGCTTTATTTTTCTATTTTTTTAAATTTTATTTTACTTTATTTTCCAACTGCATTTACGCTGCACAACCGAGGCGAGACGGCGACCTCAGTCGATTATCTCTCCTTCCTTTGCTATCCAATGGATATTCACTGCAAGGCAGACCCCTTCACGGCGATGCACCGTGAGTAAAAAACAAACAAAAAGCTCTCTTTCTCTTTCCAATCTCTTTCACTTTACTTCTAAAGAAGGAATGACAGTAACGGAAGTGTTATGTACCGTGTGGTGTAAAGAATAAACCTAAATCTTGAGCACATTTCTCTTAATGCGAACGGTTTTACGCTTTACGGTTCGCCCACTGGACAATTTCAGGTTACCATAATTTCTTAATGAAGCATAAATTGTAAAATATTAGTCGTTTAAATAAGTGTAATGTAGCGACGGAAGATGATTTGCCATGTTGGCGCTTCAGTTCTTTACTGTGCAGCTCTGAATGAACTTGTACAAAAAAGTCGATACGATTCTGTACAGTAAAAAATCCTTTAACACGGACTACTCACTGTTTAGCTCTGCTCCAGGTTATTTTAGTGTTATAACCTATAATAAAAGGCAAATATTTTTTATTACGCCTGCTGTTAATGCATTTCTCTTGAGTTTTAAATTTGAATTCTGGAGCCTAAAACGCAACACAAATTTTATATCTCATTATCAGACGACTAATACACTGTAATTTAAAATCTCTGTAATCATCAATTTTCCACCCTATCCTGGACTGTTGATGTTATAATCTATTGTCTAGACTATTTATGTACTTTTTATAGGAGCAAAAAATAGCATGGTGTAATGCGAAAATGAAGGAGTTTAAAAATGGGTAAAAAGGAGAAGGGGATAAAAAATATTCTCAAAGACAGACCGACACATAAATAGTAATATAATATTATCTTTGTATATAATATTACAAACAGGCTATATATTGAGAATGAAGTTTTGTAACAAGATGATTGTCTACCAGAGGCTAATTTAAATAATTAATTCTTAATCATTTTGCAATTGCCTTCTCTAACGGCGGTAATATGAGTTATCAAAGCTCTTCTTAATTATTTACAATAACTTAGCAAGGAAAATTAAACAGCTCGAAACATAATCTGTGCGACATGTGTTTGGCTGCAATGGAATCGTACAGGAAAATACTGCCTAACTCTGTTCTGTTATGGATAGAATAGCACTCGACTCGATCAGTTTCGCCCTTTCACAAAAATACACCACAGTCTGGGTGTGTGTGTGTTTGTGTTCGCGTGTTTGTGTGTGTGTGTGTGTGTGTGTGTGTGTGTGTGTGTGTGTATGTGTGTGTGTGTGTGGGAGAGAGAGAGAGGTCAATAACGTTATGAATCATTACACTCCGTCATTATGGATTCCAAACTAATGTACTTGTACTGTACACCATTACTCACTAAATAAATAAACAAACAAATAAATAAACAAACACATGAAATTAGTCGGAAATTAAACTATAATGAAACAAAAAGTGAACTAAATGGCAATGCAGATTTTCGTGTTTTAATAGTCTGTACTATAAAAGAGTCTGATATTTGACTCTTTTATAGTATGATTCTGTATATCTTATAAAGAGGGGTTATCTTACATATTTTTAAACATAATATACAAATCAATTAAATAAACAAATAAATAAAACATGATTATGCATACATGTTTTCAGGCTCACCCAGATAATTCTTCGTGTGCACGTGGCTGTTTAACTTCGAAGTTGCACATAGTTTGAGCTGTGTGTGTGTGTGTGTGTGTGTGTGTGTGTGTGAATAAGAGAGAGAGCGGTTAATAGCTTGGTGTGTATGTATATGTGAACATGTTTAAGCTGCAGTGCAGCGTGTTTACTGCATGTCTGTAGTCTAATGTATCGCCTGTGTATGTGTTATATACCATATAGGGCATGGGGGTGTAAACCAGCTAGGGGGGGTGTTTGTGAATGGCAGACCCCTACCTGATGTGGTCAGGCAAAGGATCGTGGAGCTGGCGCATCAAGGGGTCAGACCCTGTGACATCTCCAGACAGCTCCGGGTCAGCCACGGCTGTGTCAGCAAAATCCTCGGCAGGTAGGACAGAAACAGCAGGCAAGCGCGCGCGCACACGCACACACACACACACACACACACACCACACACACACGCAAGCACGCACGCACGCACAGAACTCTGTGGCTCTTTGTGCATGTATGTTCTGAAAGCAACCAAAAGCTGAAGCAGACTGACACCTAGTCCAGCACCAGCCTTCAGCACTTCTGAAATAAAACACAAAAACACACACAGCTTTTCTCTCCTCGACGGTGAAAACGACCCCTCGTTAATGAGTGGCGCGCTGTTCTCAGGACGAGGAGAAAAAAACTGTTTCATGGGAACGTCTTACAGATGCATATTTGAATTCTCTGAAATATTTTTCCAGCTTTCAAAAGGATTTTATGAGGTATTTTTGTTTTATACACTTGGAATGTGTAATAGAAAAAAATGACCTAGTGTTTATGTTGGTGGCATGTTTTAATGGGTGCATGGGACATTGTACTTTATTAAATATAAAAAAAAAACATGCGAGAAATGAGAATTATGTTCAAAGTTTTCTGATGAGGCTAAAATGTGATGGAAAAAACAAAAGCCGCCGTTACAGAATAAAAACAATAAACGTAAATGCTTGAGATTCCGTGGTATTGATTGGCTGGTAATGATAATCATTGGATGATCAGACCTCACATAAAGGACTCTGAAACATTAATATCCCACCGCTACAATTTGGACAGTTTGACTGAAAAATATTATTACTGTTATTACTGCTATTACTGTTACCTATTAACTACTATTACTATCATAATAATTCGTGTGCTATTTATATTGTTATTATTAAAATTTTATTGTTGCTATTGTTGTCATTTATTATCATTATTGTCGAATTATTGTTGTTGCTATTGTTGTGTTTATTATTATTATTATTATTATTATTATTATTATTATTATTATTATTATTATTATTATTATTATACAGAAGTAGATGTCAGTGTAATAATACGTGTGCTCCGTGTCCTGCAGATACTATGAGACCGGCAGCATTAAGCCTGGAGTTATTGGGGGATCCAAGCCCAAGGTGGCCACTCCGAAAGTAGTGGATAAAATCGCAGAGTACAAGCGGCAGAACCCCACCATGTTCGCCTGGGAGATCAGAGACAGACTGCTGGCTGAGGGAGTGTGTGACAACGACACAGTGCCAAGCGTGTCGTCTATCAACAGGTAACAGAATAAAACACTCCACTGCCTAAACACAGCCCAGTCTCAGACCCCCATAACAGAAACTTCACTCTCCTGATCGATCAGACAGGAAACCGCACAAAACAAGGCATGAATGTTTCAGAGGTGGTTTAGAATAATCCACGACTTTTCTATATGTAAGAAATGTATATCAGTTTTTTATTATACATTTATTTTATATAAATATACATCGCGTTAGCGATAAGAGCGTGGTCATTAAATGTGGCAATAAAATAAATGCTTCAACTGCTAAAGTTTGGGCCGCTGAAGTTTCTCTCGCGCGCGCTGGAAACTGTCCTTGACAGCGGACTGCACCAAACACAGCACGCATACATATTCTGCGCTGGTTTCGTAAATTTAGGTTTTAGTTCTGGAAAAAGCGCGCAGACATAAAAAATAATTAAAATTACAGCTACCACTAGTAATTCTATATTATTATTATTATTATTATTATTATTATTATTATTATTGTTGTTGTTGTTGTTGTTGTTGTTGTTGTTGCCCCGTGTGTTACAATTATTATTATCCGTAGTTATGTGAACCTATTAATAGTACCCTGATCAGA
>JBBJLS010000148.1:17056136-17074137 GCA_037577275.1 Bryconaethiops microstoma | reverse complement strand
AGAGAGAGAGAGAGAGAGAGAGAGAGAGAGAGAGAGAGAGAGAGAGAGACAGAGACAGAGACAGAGAGAGAGAGAGATTACATTGATTGTTTGGGTTGCAGTGGCAAACCAACTAAGAGGAATGAAAAATGCCAACTTTCATCAGCCACATCTTATTAATGCTTATGTTTTAGAGGGGCTGTTTCATGGTTTTTTATTTTGTTTTGTTTTGTTTTTGTCTCAGTCATTTTCATAGACCTACACCTGAGGGAAATCTCCCTCATATCTGAGCTTGATTGATCTGGGAGGCTTACAGTTTGTTTTAGACATTACTTTTGAGATACAGTACACACAGAAATGACCTAATAACGAGGAAACACATAAATGTTTCCGACATAATGAAAGACAATAAGCCTGAATTTGCTTTTGAATAATTCCTGTTGCCCAGGTTCATTACAAGGATTCAGCTTTCAGAAATTAAATATATTGTATGCATGAGTTGCCCCACGACAAAACAGAGCGCTTAAGGTGCTGAAAAAAGAAGTTATCTCCTGCCTGACACTTTGCATTCAGACTCGTATTCAGTGAAGAATTCAAAGGAAAAGCCCAGGGGTTTGGGCTGAGAAAGATTTATCTGGGCCTTTTAAGTGAAGAATGCTCTTTACGCTCTGGGATTTACATTCACAAGCTGTAGGAGATGACCGCATTAGATTCCATTTGCTTAACAAAGTGTGTTTAAGGTAGCACCAGTGTAATTATTTGGGGATCAGTCCCCGTACACACTACGTGTGTGTTACAGCGAACACTGCCTGTGACACAGTGTGTGTTCTCCACATGCTCTTTGACCCCTGCTAACCTGGCAGCTGACCGATGCACACACCTACACCTACACACACACACACACACACACACACACACACACACACACACTACACACACATACTTCTTGCTTTATGTGCCTCAAAAGGCTGTATGAATACTTCAAACTACAAAATACATCTGAATCAGAACACACAGCACACAGTCAGACAAGTCCAAATTTCATCACAATTCTCTTTTGTTGCATTGGCTCAGACTGACTGGTCCCATTCAATGCACACATCCTTCATAATTCCATTTTTCATTTTTTTTTTGTACTTGTGTGTGTGCCTGTGCATTGTCTGATTGTGTGTGTGGCTTTTGTTTTGTTTCTCCACCCGGCAGAGTCCCATTCGTCCTCGGTGTGTGTTAAGCAAGAGCCACACGAGGCTTCGCTGGCTCCTTTCACCCCCTCCTCACTGGCAGCCTCGGGCCTAGCGGAACTGTTGCCCTTCCAGCCCAGCGTGTCAGTAGACGCCTCCACCCCCTGCTACAGTGCCTATGCCCACCATGGCCCCAGCTACGGCCAGTATGCAAGCCAGCCTATTATAGCAGGTACATCCCAACTGGAGGAAAAATAAAATTGTACCCTGCGCTGGTTGGGGGGAGACAGCTACTGTCCTACTCTAGCAAAGAGCTACTAGCTACCAAAACAGTGTCTAGTATTTTTCGGAAGGTTTAGTGATATAACTCCTGCATGTTCTTGTCTATGTCTGTGAGAGAACATGTGTTTGTCTTTGAACATTTAGCTTAAATCAGAAGTCATATAACATTTTTATCTATTACTTTTAAAACAGTGACTGAGTCTGTTTTTACTGTTTTTCATTACAGTAAAAAGGTCACAACAGAAGAAAACAAAAAAAAGGCTTGGGCAAAAACAAAACCCAAATTACAATTTCTCTTAAAAAAATCCCCATGCAACACCTAATAATGATAATGCATTCATCATTCAATTACTCATTCATTCACTCATTGCTGCTTATCCTAGTCAGAGTCACAGGGTGTGCTGGACCCTGTCCCAGCTTTCACAGAGTAAAAGGTGGTGGTCACCATCCTGTTCATGCACGCAGTCACACCTAGGGACAATTTACCAACTCCAGATCACCTATCGACATGTTTTTGAAAGGACTGATGGATGAAACTGGAGGAGTTTCCAGTTTAAACCTTTTAGGACAGGGGGAAACATGCAAACTCCATGATAATAATAATAATCCTAACTTTGTACAGCTTCTGCACTAGTTCCCAATGTATTTATTTGTATACATGAAACAATCAAAAATAAATGTAAAAAAAAATCGTATTATAATAAATATTAGAAATAACATTAATAAACAATACAACAGTTGCAGTTGTTTGTTTTGTTTAAATAAATAATGTTCAGCCTACTGTTCAGCCTATATCCCATATATTTTTCTAAATTCCAAAATTCCTTTCGGTTAAATTATAAATGCAGATTACATATATAAACGATCTCAAACTTTCATTATGCCAAAAGGACATTGTTCTGCAGGATTATTGTTTATTTCTGTTTGACATAAGTTGAATAAAATGTAGAGAAACAACCTTCTGACTATAAAAAATCTGATTTACTAAATATGAGGCAAGATGCGCCATCATCAGGTTGGTTGTGCACACTAGTGCTTAATGATTAAACATTTATAGCGTTCCAAATGGCTAAACTGCATTCTACATGGAGGTCTAAACATATGTGCTTAGGTGGGTGATATTTATGATCTGCAAACTGGAGCTGAGATATGCAAGTGATTAAGAATTCCAGGAGTCTATGTTTATGGAAAGAGTCCTGGAGATATGGTTTTGAAAATACAGATGCACAATATATAATTTATACTATATATATAATAGTATATAGTACATATGTTGTATATTGAATCCTGAATTTCAGATCATGCTATCTACTGAAATAACATAATTCTGATTAAGATCTGACTTCATAACGTTTGGAGGCTAGCATGCTCAATGACTCGTATTGGACTGTTTTTTACCCATTCTAATTCTCTAGATAACTTACAGCTCATGCAGATGACTTACTAATGCAGTAGAGGCAAAGATTCTCTCACACTATTGCTTTCATTTATGCCATCGGCTTTCCGACAAACTGAACTCATCTTTGTTATAAATGTTATCTAAATGTACATACCGTATACTTAGATGTAGGTGTTGTCATTTGCACACTTAAAAAAAATCAAGCAATTTTGACTGCTAGCTGTCATGTTTCTGACTGCCACTGGACCTCCTGCTCACAAAGGCAGGAGGCCCAGTGAAGGCTCGGCACAGGTTGACGAAGGTCTACGTGTTCCGTAGCCAACGGCTTGGCCAGAGGAGCCAGCCGTCACCACCAATTATGGGACTGAATGTGGAAGCCAAGCGCGCTTTTACCCTCAGCACTGCTGAGCTCTTCAGAAAGAGCTCTGCCAAACAACAGCATTCCGTTCTGTTCGTCTCTGCCACTTTACAAAAAAAAAAAGACACATGAGTGAAAACTTGCCTTCAGTGTTGCTTTGCGAAATCCAGAAAGCTGAACGCTTGGATGACGTGGGGGGGGAATAAAAAGCTGTAGAGTTCTGCTGTGTAAGCAGGTTTTGAATGGTGGAGCATAGAGAGGATGATCTTTGACCACAGCAAGGTTTGCCCGTAATGAGTTTTGGACAATATAGGCTCGTTGTTTGTCTTTCTAATCATCTGTGGCTGGTTTGCTGGCGCTGTCTTTGATAACTGATGAGATCTGGATTTGGAGCGTCGCTTGTGATTACTGACACTGGAACAGTGGATAAGGAGAGGAAATGTTTTGATATGATTGAAAGCGTTTACTGTTGTTGCTCTTAAGGTCACATATCTTCACATTGTGTTGTTTTAGCACTGCTTAAAGCTTAGGGCTCTTTTCCAGTTTATTTTATGCACCATAAACTTTACTGTGAAAAGTATGTGGCCTACACAATACCCTGCCTTATGGTACACGGGAGAACAACTGTGTTTTTGCTTGTAAAGTAAGTGCAAATTTGAAAAAAGCTTTCTTTGAAAAATAAAGGACGTTAGTCAGGATTCAGCTGTGGCACAAGCATAAAGGAAGCACGTCTCTATAAGTTCAGGCTCAGTTCTGGGCCGCTCTTACATTCTCAGTCTCTTTCTTTTCAGGTCGAGACATGGCCAGCACGACTCTCCCGGGCTACCCCCCTCATGTCCCCCCCACTGGGCAGGGAAGCTACCCCACCTCAACACTCGCTGGAATGGTCCCTGGTAAGTGACATTACTCTTTTTATGAGGCTGTTAATTTTAAGAGAGCTCGTAATATTTTCACCAATTGACCATCTTCAGCAAACCCGAGGTCATTCAAAGCCAACATAAAGTTCATAAAGAAATGTTTGGAAGGCTTACTTTTTAAAGCTTTGCAGAACAAAGTGTGCCAAGTGCCTGCTGAGTTTGACAACTAAATACTAATAAAAGTCCTCTAAATGCCTGTGATGTGTCTTAGAATAATGCTAAGAACAGTACAAACAAAGAGGGCTAGCGATGCAGTGACTATAGGCTTATTAAGGACAGTGACAGGCAGTGTGTGAATCGCAGGGCTCTTCGGACATGTAATTGACCTGTAAGGAAGCGTCAGGCTGCTTATTGGCTGCGTAGGAGCAAATTAGCGCAGCTCAATAAGCGATCAGGGCACGGGATATAGGACAGTTCCTCTCAGTTCCACTCGGGTTCCAGCGCTCATTACCCCCTCCCCAGCATTCTCACGGACCATCGATAAACAGGGCTCTCTCCACCCTAGCTTGCAGTGCTGCAGAGCGTATCTCTTTCCCCCTCTACTTAACCTGCAGTTCAGGTTCACAGCAAACAGTTAAGGGTCACAAAACAGCGGGCGGGAAGGCCTGTAAATATTTAAATCACTATCTCTCTGAGGGACCCGGTTTGAGTTTCACTGCCAGCCACCAGGACAGGATGCAATCTGGCAACAGACTGGTGCCCTCTCCCCAAACAGCACACACACAGACACAGATACATACACACACACACACACACACCCCTTCTGTACAGTACAGTACTGTAAGAGACTGGGTATAGCTGTAGAACTGTTTCCATGCTTCATCCCAGAGCAAAAAAATTGGAAAACAAATATTTTTCTTCAAACACAGAAGGATTCTCACAGCGGTCACTGTTGAGTGCTTCAGCCGGATTCAGCCTCCCTGAGCTGCAAACATGAGTACTCTTTTTGCTGGGTAAATTTAATTCAGTGACAGAATTCATTTGTTGGGCAAACATATCTTTACAGGTACATCAAATATGGTTTCATCAAAGATTCATTTTCACTGGTTACACACACACACACATACACACACACACACACACACATACAGAAATCCTCTTAAATCCAGCAGCCACGGATTTAGTGTGCACTCCCATTCATCTGGCCCAGAACGACTAAGATTTAGTGACAGACCCCAAACACTGTTAAAGCAAAAGCCATTCCTCACCAGCTTCATATAAACCCCAGCCTTTATTGTCTCATAAAAGAAAGAAACGTGGGGGGACCAACAGCATTGCTCACTGACATGCTTGCGGCTGTTCTCTGAAAGTCGAATCCAGGCTATATAAAGAGGGCGGGAGGAAGCTAGAACGAGTCCATTGGGGAGCTTTCGGAAGTTTGTCGAAAGGAGGAAAAGTGAACTCTAAAAGCGCAATGGCTCATGTGAACAAACCTCAAAACACAACTGAGGGTTAAATTCAACAACACCCAAGCTAAGGGACAAAAATAAAACCATTCAGAGACTGGTGCATTGAAATAATTGTAATTTATAGCTATTGTTTTTTTAAGTAACAATATGCATATCTCAGAATATTATTTATATTTATTTTTAAGGAAGCGATTTTTCAGGAAATCCCTACTCCCATCCACAATACACAACCTACAATGAGGCTTGGCGGTTCAGCAACCCTGCATTATTAAGTGAGTATTAAAACATTTGATATGTATATTTTTATCTCATATTTTTTCGAGTGGATGTATAAATAAGCTTAATTCACATATTTTATATTGCATATTTATTTTTATGAAATTAGGCTCATTGTATTTTTATTTGAGTACATTTAGCATGATTTACTACTTTTAGTGGTCTAAGCCATGTTGTAGCATTAAATTTGACTAATATTTAAACATTTAATAGATTTGCAATTTAACCAAAGTATCCCTTAAGGAAACAAAAAATAAAATGAAGACAATTATTATGTTGGTTGTAAAATTATTTATGCATATATTAGTTTAAAGCAGACTACTTGACTTTGATTTGAAATGAGAGTTTTATACTGCTTTGAGTGGGCCTGAATGCTTCTGTGTTGTGGTGCACTGGGTGGTTTCAAACGGTCCGCTCTTCTGTTAACTTCCAGGTTCCCCTTATTATTATAGTGCCGCATCCAGGGGCTCCGCCCCTCCCACTGCTGCCACTGCCTATGACCGCCACTAGTTACCATGGCAACCCAATCAAACTGCAGCACCATGGTCGTGGCCTCCATATTGTACCAGTCTGAATGGCATTAACGTCCACGGGATTGAACGTGACTCCACAATCTTCAGTTCCTTGGGGTCAAGCTGAGATTAAGAGGGTCAAGCAGCGGTGGGTTTTTGCCTCATGCATTTCTTCGACCCCCTGATCTTCAACACCAGAGCCCCCCATTCTTCAAAAACTGCGCCGGGAAAACTGACTGAACAATTCTCTGAAAAGACTGAAAAAGATTATACAAAATATATATATTATAAAATATAAAAACATGACAAACCGTGTGAAAAATACAAAGTAACAAGTGATGTGTTTTTTTTTTGTTGCTTTTTCCATCAATGCATTCCTTTACATACTGTACTTAGTATCACTGACCAAGAATTGATTGAGACAAGCAGAATGTCCTACCATTACCACTGTCTTACCTCTCACGGACACATCAATTATACAGAGAAGGAGTGAACTGCAGCAGAAGGCTTTCATTCAAACCACTACCATAATGATCAATTTAGTCATCTGCTGCCTCTGAATGATGGCATGATGATAGCAAAAGACATCCATTCTTCCCTGTGATACACAATCATATCTAAAAGTCTGACTTCTAAGAATAAAAAACAAACAAACAGAAACTGCTATTCCAAATGGCCTGAAAAGAAATGAATTTTTTAAGGTATAGCTGTGTTTGGGTTTTCTCTCTATTGTTTTACACAATCAGTATTATGCCAGTCTTCTGTCCCACAGTTTGAATCACAGTTCATTCAGTTCAATAACTAATATCTTGCCTTGCTCTTTTTTTTGCACTATTAAATCACATGATTTCAAAATGGACAGCGAGCTAGAAGTTAATGTCATTTATCTGAAATGCTAACTATGTAGTATAATTGGATAGAATTAAATCTGTGGTTAAATCTGTATTTCTCTTTGGACCCCTCATCCCTTTTCATTTTTAATTTCAGTATGAACGAAAAACCCAAATATATATATATATATATATATATATATAAAGAAAATGTCTTCTGCTAATGGAATTTCACTAAGCCATTGTGATATGTTCTAAAATCAAGCGTGCAAACTTACTTAAAATCAAGAAGTAATTTGTGGTACACACACACCACCCCCTCCACAGGTGAAAACATTGGCTCTGGTCCTGAGAGGTAGACGTGCATGTAACTCAACATTTGTGCTGTTGGTCATAACTTCTCTACATCTAGGTGGGACATATGAGGCAGAAGTGAAAAAGATTCATTACATTTACACACTCCAGGAAATGTAAAGTGAATGTAATTTTTACCACATTTTGCCAAAGACTTAGTTTGATATTTAATATTTTATTTGCAGTATCTGTATGCATTAATAAAGCAGTATTATGTTTTAATAGTAGTCAACACTGATTGTATGTGGTAATGTTAAACGAAATGCAAATGGTCCATCAGATACACACTACAGTGTACACGAACAAGGTGTATTCCATTCCTTAATGTTATGTCATTTGCAACAAATTGCTGCTTTGTAGAGTTTGTGTATAATGTGAAGACAATTCTTCTATGTATATAAGATCACCTACATCTGACCATTGCAGTATCGTACTAATTTACTGATTCCATTTGTACATATGCGATTCGAAAGGAGGGAAAAAAAAAAGGATTACATACATTTGTGTCTTACGTGTTGTGCACTAAATTAGCACAACAAAAAAAAGAAAAAAAAGAGAAACCTGTCATTTATTACTCTGTGGGTTTCAAACGACGACCCTCACATGTATGGCTGGTTGTATGTTTGGTTCGGTTCTTCTTGACTTGTTCTTAATTTTTTAAGTCACTATGCAAATGAAGTAAAATGGCTTTCTGTATTCTCTTTTATTACTGTGCTCAATTCGACATCCAGTCGATCCTCCGGCCTCTTACTGACGCCGTGTCTGTACAAATTAACAAATGCATTCTCCATGCCTGGTTCCGTGGACTGCTCTGATAAACTTTCTCACAGTGACCCATATTCCATGTTTCTGTGACAGTTTTGAGGGTTCTTGAGCCACGCTGACCCAAACATCTTTGCTATAAGAGCTGGGAAAAGAACCAACAAATTTACAGACATCCTTTGTATTAATATAGACACATACATACACACACGTACACACCGCTTCACATGCACACACACAGAAACAATAAATGCATACTCAGAATGCATACAGAACTAGGGCAACAGAGGGTACAGCAGTTCAGAATAAAAGGGGAATGTTGTTAGGAAAGGTGAAAAGTGCAGTCCCGCTTAGAATGAAGAGATTTTTATCTCACTCATTGCACTCCATTTTATGTCTTTTAAGAATAGGCAGACAGGAAGGACCTTCATCATTAGAGCAAGGCAGAGGACATGGTTCTTCTGCTGTTATTAAAGTGATACAGGAGATATATCATAGACATAACACGAATTTTCTGACAAAAATCTATAACAAAAGCCATGTGGCCTCAATCACTGCTCTGTTCCACTTCTGTCCAATTCCCTTTTTTTGTGCACATAAGAAATAAATTTTTTGTATGTCAACCTGTGAGAGTGGTAGTTATTATTAACCCTTTCATAATGGAAGCGTTCAGGGTTCAAGGACATGTGAAGATGACACATTTTATGGACGTAGCAAAAAAAGTAAGTTACTGGTTCTTAAAATGGTTTTATTTTATAAAAGTATGAGGGAGGAAACAGAAGAGTTATATTTGAAATGTTTCCGATTAACGTTGCTTTATTTTATCTCAGAGTATAATAATATACAATATATTGTGACTGTAATATACTACACATAATACAGGGTACAAAACATTTTGTTCTGCAGAAGTGCGAAGATAGAGAGAGAGAAAGAGAGAAAGAAAGAGGGAGTGAGACAAAGAAAGACAGAGAGAGAGAAAGCAAAAGAGAGAAAGAGAGACAGAGATATGTAATGATGCCGGGTTTCCTCTGCAGCACACCACTGCTTGCTCCTCTTGCTCGAGCAGACAATCCAGCCCAGTTGTAATTCAATTGCTCTGCCTATTGTTTATTTCATAGCTCCCCTGTGAAGCATCAAAAGCTGCTGTTCTGTCAGCCTCTTACTGTTGTATATGTTTGTCATTCAGGCCTTGTTAAAATAACGAAAAAGAGCCTCGTATCCACTCTTCCCCCAGCTGAGAATTCCCAGTGGTAAAATTATTCCATTTAGATGGAAACTTTTTTGTCACTACCCTGTCTAAATTGGCATATCTGCCTCTTTTGCTGAAACCAATAAACTGTGAACCCGGATGCATCTGTCAATCAGGCTCATCTTTACTTTAGCATGCCAGATGACAACAAGGGAGGGGAGTTGGGGGGTGCGTATGGAATCAGCTGATTGGCTCTCATCAGCAAGGCATTACAAAAAGCACCTGTCATCCTCCAGGCTCCTCAAACCCAGTCAGGGGCCCCAGCCCTGTATTGCTGCGCTTCGAGAAACAGCTACACACACTCACACTGTAATTCTCATGGTTATTTATTGTTTCGCCTTTCTCCAGTAGCAGCATTTAGACCTCTCTGAAGCTTATTGCCTAAAAGTGGATTTTTTAAAGTAACTGATTAAGTGATTAATGAAATAAATAATATGTTGTACTGATTTTAGAACAGATAGTAACTTTATTCATTTAATAAAAAGTATAATATTAATATACTGAACACATCGACACCAAAAAGAGGCCTTCTATTAACAAATTTGATATTTAAAATCTGATATTTTTCCTAAGTACATCCCTTCCTTGTACTGCAACACCTTAAAAACTTTGCATCTACATCTATGTGCTGCACATGTCACTAAGTTTCAAAAGAACAGCGATAAAAGACCCGCATTTAATGAACATATTCCCATCCCCTATAAGCCTGAGTGCAGATTTCAGGAAGCTCATGCAGTAATAACTAATCAGTGACTACACAGGCCAGGTTTTACTTGAGTAACCCGATCACTTCACAGTACACACATGTTACTGGTTGACAAGCCAGTGTGACATCGCCCCAAGCCCATCAAGCATTATCTGAAACGGTAATAATGTGGAAACGAATCCATGTAGTTTTATGTAAATTTCTGTACGTGATAAAGATCTGGAGACACTTTATTTAGAACATGGTAAAAAAAAAAAACAGAGCCAGTGTATGAAGGCTGAATGGGGAGAAAGCTGCCTTATCTGTCAGGTGTCACCGAAGAGAGAGGAGGGGTATCAGAGGAGTAGCAGTGGACACCGCCCACTGTAAAGTCCTGTCAACTGTGTACATGCTCATCATCATCATCACTGTCATTTTTGATGCTGTGGAGGGGAAAGGCCAACCTGGGGCTGCCAATCAAATCCACCTCATTAGGGACAGTGCTAATTATGAAATTTTCTGAGAGGGCCAAATTTAAGTGCTATATATTTTCCACGTCTACTACCGTTAAGCACAAACTGTAGCTTCAAAGAACCAGAGTTGTGCGATATTTCAAATGCCTGCTAAGAAGTCAGGGCATAAATTAAAAGACTAAAGACATATTATAAAAAGATATATAGTTCTAGGGTTTATTTTCATACAAGAAAGAAAGAAACTCAGCTACAAATAGTGCATGTATATACAGCTCTATAGAAAAAAATAAGACACTGCAAAAATGTTCAGTTTCTCAGGTTTTATCTTTTATAGGAGCAAGTATTGAACTGAACAGCATTGCCTTAGTTTTTAAGAATGGCTGACAATATTTCTAATTAAAAATATTTTTCTTTAAAGCACAATTTTAAAGGAAATGACAATACATGAAAATAAGAGAAATTAGATTTTACAGAACTTGAATAATTCAAAGAAAACAAATCTCTTGTCACATTATGAGAGGAGAGTGTTGATTACAGCAATGTTTTTTTAATACTTTTCCTAATTAAATAAGATTTGATTCAGGTGATCATTTAATCAATACCTCATGAAGTAGAATGAGGTGCTTGTGTCGGAATTTAATAGACATTGGCATGGAATGGTTGTTATACTCAGAGAAATGCTGATTCAAAAATAACTTAGAGACTATATGTTTTATTTGTCTTTGCTTCTTGTGTTTCATTTATATCTTGTGTCATTAGCTCGTGTGATTCATGTCTGAGGTTGGGCTGGGGTGGGATGGGGCGGGGGGTTGCTGATATGCTATTGTTTTTCATCATGTGGTTTTGGTTGTGATAAATAAAAATAAAAATAGTGAATAAAAAAAAAAAAAAAAACATAATGGTCTCATTTTTTTCTGGAGCTGTATACAGTAAATGTACAGTTACGTTTCAAGAGCACATGCGTATAGTGAAAAAACGCGATGTTGTGATGTGTTAAAAAAATGCCTGTTTTTATAGTGTAAACCCTAAATACCCGCCCCCCCCCCCCCAACATGCTCCCAGAACACTTTAATTTAATTATAAACTCAGTTTAATACATTATCCTTAAAAATGTAAAGGCAAACCCTCATAGGTATAAGCAGGTAACTACAGTAATAAATGAAATTACAGTAATAAAAATACGGGGCTTTAAGAAGAACAAAACAAAAAACACAAGAACACTCGAGATGCTCCATGGTGGAAATTCTTGGCTGCAGCGGCATCAAAGGGCAGCAGCCAATCAGCAGCAAGGAGAAATAAATAGCGTTCTTGAACTGGCTACTATCAAACCTAGCGCCTCTGAGTACAGCGGTATTTCACCATTCCAAGACATGCTTTCTTTGTGTTCTCTGGACAGTACCAAAACATTTATAGCTATTTTTTATGTGGAAATGTAGCTGAATTTATGTTAATATTTATGTTACAAAATTAGTAAATTTTATTTTTCTCAATAATTTAGCACTAAAATGCATGAAAAATGATATGTTGTCAAGGAAAAAAAGTTGCGACGTCTGGGCCTCGTCCGCCACACTCCTTCAACCTTGCGCTGGTTGTTTATGTCTGGGTTCATTCTCTTTTTGGTGCATCTGATTGCCTTGCTAACTGCTGCCCTCAAACATAAACGACCAGCATGAGGACGAGGGGGCATGGCGGAAGTCACAAAAGCAAAACAAAATGCAGAGGATATCTGTTTGGTTTTCAATAAAAATCTGCGAGAGACTGGAACTGCGTATAAGTGGGGGTTTACTGTATATTTAGCAGACAGTGTGCATCATCTCAAAAGAAATATATGTATGCTTACTTTCATAACAAAACTTTATATCTCCACAATTACATGAAAGGCAAAAACTGTTATTAACTTTTAATGTGGGTTATTCTGACTGTAGGCTTTTTCCACTGGTCAATTTATCATGACATGTTCTCACGATGCAAAGGTCATCATGAGTAACATGGTTTTGAAATAACAGCAATTACAGCAAGCTGTAAAAATGGTTTGCCAGTTCCATTTAAAAATGCTTCATGTGGTTAAACATCAATGTACCAAAAAAACAAATGACCCAAAAAGCGCTTTAACATAAAATTGTTTTACATGCACTTACATTGTAAGTTAGGATTGTTTTTTCCTTTTCTTGAAAATGAAGTATTTTGGAGATTCAACAGTGACAGTACATACATTATTATTATATCCCTGGCTGACAGCACAGTGTTTTAGACCCTAACTATTTCATACTGTGTCTGCATTTAATTAGATGTGGCAAAGTAGGCTATGAACGAACAGTAGGCACTTTGACTGTATTCCTGCTGTTTGGAACATGGTGTCAGTGGAGCAGCAAGCCTCTCCTGATGGCTGCTCTGTAATTATGAGGTCATTGCGTGAGCTTATCCAGGAGACAGTTACATAAGTTGGTGAGCTTCCTAATGAGCGAGCATTGATTGACTTCCCATTGCAAAAAGATCAGCTTGGGTGGCGCTGAGGCGCTGCAGAGTTCAGCTCCTGAGCTAAACAATGGGGAGGTTTTATTAGTTATATTATTAGCACAGGAATCTTATGGAAGCCTGCATGAACTGAGACCTGGAGCCTTGTCCGGGCCAAATCTGGCCACTTCAATCGGCAGCCAAAACTCATTTTCTTTCAGCAGCTAAATGATTACGCCTAATGGCCATTGTGTGACACATCATGTAATTAAGAGCTAATGCAATCCGCCTCTCAATGCAATTGTCACATAAGGAGGCAGCAGCAGAAAAAAAAGGGTTCCTGGATGTATAGTCAGAGGAAAAAAAAACTTTAACTGGTGATTCTTTAACTTTGAACAAGGTTCATAATAATAGAACACATTTAAGAAAGCGGTTCTTAAGGAACGAAAGGTGGTTGTTCTTTTAGATCAGTCCCAAGAATGCTTTCCAGCACCTTCATTTTTAAGAGTGTTGTCTAAAAGGGAAAAGAGCGTTTTGACCTGACTGTCCAATCAAGTAGAGATCTTCTTAAAGCTGCCAAAGACTCAGCCTAAAGGGGTTTGTTTATTTGTAACCCTGGGGCACCCTGGACATCCGAGAGAAAGAGGAAAATACATCCACACACACACACACATATACGCACACACACACACACACACAATCCCCCATTTACACTCCTCATGTCTGCGCAGTGAGGATCATTGTGCCTTTTAAGGGTCAGAGAGAGAGAGACGGAGAGAAAGAGAGAGAGAGAGTGAGAGAGAGAGAGAGAACAGAATAACCAACCCCCATTCTCTCCTCTAACCCCAGCCTCCCCCTGGCTCCCCATTCCTCTCTCTCTCTTTCTCTTCCTTCATTCCCCCCCTCTACCCCTTCCCCAACACCCAGTCACTGTCAGGCCAAACACATGATGAATTGCCCTGTCAACAGAATTCATTCAGGGACCAATTAATTCAGCGGAAATGAACTAGAGCCATCAGTCGCTGAAAAACTCAGTGCAAAGAGAGCAAAGTAGCTTACTTTGGAAAAGGGGAACAAGCAAGGGAGGAGGGAGGCACAGAAAGAGAGAGAGAGCAAGAGAGACAGAGAGAAAGAGAAAGAGAGAGATAGAGAGAGAGAGAGGGAGAAAGAGAGGGAGTGCGTTGTGGAAGTTAGTCTGACAGAAATTGGTCATTTAATGCTTTAGCGCACTGGAGACAGCCCCTGTCATACAGGAAGGCATGGCAGGGCTCCCCTGGTGCTTTATTTATTAATTATCCAAAGCAGCGAGGGGCATTTAACTGTCTCACTCCAGGCCTGTCAACCTGACTTCTTGTCATTTTCATACCATAAACAGATTCTTAAACACCACACTGAGGTTAATAAAACAGCATTCCAGAAAAAAGCGCACTTTCCAAAATATTCGTCTGGTCAATGCCAGTATTAACGTCATGCAACAATACTGATTTTCAGTTGTAATGATATTGATTGATCACAAAAACTTTATTAAACATCATGTATGTCATTTGATTGTTCCATTCAATTAAAAAAATCAAATACATCTAAAATAGAAACGTACCTTTTTAGAAAAGTGTTTTCTGTTCAGTTAAAGTTTACAGTACTGTGTACAGCTTCTTGTGGTGTAGAAAAACAAATGACACATATTTCCACCTTGGTTTTACTTAACAAGTATGTGAGTTAGATCAGGGGTATTTTTATTCTTTTGCTTTTTCTGTTTTGTTCAATCATTCAAATTATATTATACAGTATATAGATAGGACATTGCTGTACGTCCCCAAACCTCCAAGATGAATCATAAGAAAAGCCTGGCTTTACATAACGCTATCCAGGCATGTCTACATATCTTAATCGAGTAGACTAAAAGTAAGCAGAAAATGATTTGCATGGGTTTCCAGCCCTTTTATACATTTTGTATGCTTCTTCACAAATTCATTACAGGAATGGGAGAGTGATTTAAATAGAATCAAATATTTGTATCTTAAGTATCTCTCATAAAGAAAAAAAAAAAAAACAAGTCATCACGACACCAAATTAGCCCAGGCAAGGCTCTGGAGCAGCCCAAACTAATTAAGGTGTCGTGTGATTTTTGGGCTAGCGATCAAGCGGCTGCCGCCTCATCCCATTGGTAATTATGATGTCCATATGGTCAATGCAAAGCTATCTGAGCAGGGGAAATACTATCAGGCTGCTTCTGCTGCGGCTCAGCCAAAAGTTTGATCTTCTCTATTGTGGAGGCCCTGATCAGTGGGCTGAATTATTGATAGGACCCTTTCTTGAGCGGAGCACTGGACGTGCTGTAAGAGGAGGCTCGGGGGAGGCAGCTGGGGGGCAGCTCCTCAAACACAGGGCTGTCCGCCCGTGTTCTCCATCAGCAGCATGTGAAACTCGAGGCTCTTTCCACTGTGCTGTTCCGAGTGAAGGTGCTGGTACCTTGGATGGCCTTCCATGGTTGTCACTTGAATGAAAAGAGCTGTGGCGCACCCACCAAATGTGACTCACCTCTATTCATAATGGGTACTCAACAGGACACCCATAGTAGATTGTACATCAACACAGCACCTGAGGAGACTGCACTACATGCAACCCTTTTGTAGAGGTTTAGAGCTATTACTGTTATTTTCAATGTATATTACATTGGTAGAAGATAAGATAAAATAAGATAAGATAAGATAACTCTTTATTAGTGCAACGGGTGAGATATTTGCAAAAAAGTATAGGTGCACCATTCCTAGTAATACTACAATACCAGGATGATGGGTGGAGCAGACGGAGCAAGCCCCATTCCCGTCTCCTTGTTCTAAAAATCTATTTCATAGTGGATCTCATACAGAAGATATATCAGATATTAAACAGATAAGAACAAATACTTATTTATGCAGAATTATATATTTACATACGTAACTACAGTAATTTAGAAATATTTTTTTAATTGACAGGTTTAAGTTTGCAATGTTTTCCTTGTTTCAGAGTCAGAAATCATTAAAAGCATGGCAAAAATGCAAGCTACATTTTCCCATGGAGCAAGGTTGTATTGAACAAAATTCAGCCCTTTTTACAGAATTTCCCTGTTTGTTTTAACAAGCTATGGGTGGTAAGTAATTTTAAAAAAAGAAAAAAGAAGAGGATCTCATGGCATGTACCCGGTGGAGAAGACAGTAATGCAATCGTATAAATGTTGCATGATGTATGTATTTGTTTGTTTGTCAGTTTCTCTAAAACTTAACTTTCTAGTGAGCCTTCTCATAATGACAGATCTTAAGTGCCTGCTCGCCTCTGTCTCATAGTTTTCTCCATATACAGTGGAACGTAACTAACCCCACTATCACAGATCAAATGGTGAGTGATTACCTTTAGGCTCTACACTCTGAGTTTGGACTGGGTGCATTAGGTCCACTCTGGCCTGTGTCCTAGCCCCTTGATCAACTGCCTTCAGTCCACACACCACTGCAACCCACTGTTTACCTCCTCAGGCTTTAAAACTGATAGACAATGCTGGCATACAAACTGAGTGAATCTGACAAATGGAATAGAGAAGCTAACAGAGAAGAAAAAGGTGCTTAGGTAAACTGTCTTCGCTGAAGTGCTCTCCTGACTGTGACTCACGCGCTGTGTTTAAAGTTGACTTGGTTTCGTGGCCGAGCTAAAGAAGTGGAGCACGGATGTGTCAGTAAATAAATGTGCTGCACTTGAGGCCATGTACTAAATGAGGAGAAAATAAGAGTGACTGAGCCATCACTAAATAGATAGATCCACTGAAGATATTCAAAGGGCCAGGAATCATAATATTACAGATGTACAAAATGAATGAATTAAGGAAATGTAAGTTTTACTACTTTAAAAAAGGTCTGAGGTAATGTATTTCCCATTTTCTACTATGGTACTTAGTATAATATATATTAATGTTATTCAAAACAGTTATAATGGAAAGTAAATTACATATATGCATTTGTAGGCTATAAAATTTATAGTATCTATAAAACATCTATAGCAATATCAGATGATCAAACCTATACTAGTGTCAGATGTAAAAGTCAACTATACCAAATATAAAATGACTAAATCAAATAAAAAAGAAGTTTTTGTTTTAAACTGAAAAGACATTCGGTTTTTATATGAAAGGCTTTCAGCCTGGACTCCTTCGGACATATCAGATAGTTCGGATCATATCAACATCCTATTATTTGCTTTTCCAATTTTTGGATTTAAAAAAAAAAAATTAGCAGAATTTGAAAATGGCAGATGCCGTCTACACAGCAGCAGTAAAAATTGAGCTTTTTAAAATTGAGCTTTTTCCTTGTCTTGTAAAGTTACTATTTTGAAGCTCTATCAAACCATCAACAAATATATTTAAATTATTGTTTCATGTAATATGTGTACCTTGGATATTAAAGCAATGATTTCACTTGTAACAGATTGTATATCCCTTTTAATGTTAAATGTAATTAGCTGATGCAATAACTCCACATATAGAGGATATTAGAAAATGGGAAGTATTTTGCAGACTTCTAAGATGAGAAATGAACATAACCTTCTGATCCCCTATTATTTTTACCACTGCTCTAGGGAACTGGGTAAGTTCTTTAAGCAGACACACTCTTTCACCAGTTTGAGCAGTTCTTTATTTCTCAGCCTACAGTAAATGGAAAAAATGAGCAGAGAGGCAGATAAGATGTGCAGCAGAATATAATTAATTAAATGAGACTAATTAGGAACATGAGAGCAGGTGCCAGGCTATGGGCTGACAGCACAGACAGCGAGACAACATGAGAGGGAGAGAGAGAGAGAGAGAGAGAGAGAGAGAGAGAGAGAGAGAGAGAGAGAGAGAGAGAGAGAGAAAGAGAG
>JBBJLS010000148.1:17035997-17054884 GCA_037577275.1 Bryconaethiops microstoma | reverse complement strand
TGTACTATAGATGCTATATGTATAGCTCCGGGAAAAAGACCACTCAGGTTTTATCTTTTATGGGTGCAAGTACTGAACAGCTTTGCCTTAGTTTTTAAGAACTGCTGACAATAATTACCTTTGACGTACTTCTACCAGTATTTTGCCATCCAACTGGTCACAAAAAGAGAGTGTTGATTACAGCAGTGTTACAGCAGTATACTTTTCCTCATTAAATAAGATTTGATTCAGGTGATTACCTAATAAAGCAGAATGAGGTGCTTGTGTAGGAATTTAACAGACACTGGCATGAAATGGTTGTTACACTCATAAAAATGCTGATTTAAAAATAAATTGCAGTGGTCTCTTATTTTTTTACCGGAGCTGTACATAGTTTAATTGTGTATTGTCACATGTCAATCTATTTTTCTTTTCTATTCTTTTTTACTTCTTTTTTAATGGCAGGAGTAAAAGATTAATAAAGTGAAAGCATAACCATAATCATCGATAGTAAAATCTGTGCATTATGAAGACAATGTGGCCCAGGTTTAACAAAGTAGACTGTTGTAATGACATTATTTGCTCTCAACCATGAATATCTGCTCCTTTTTTCACTTATTTCCATGTCACCTTGTCTTCCTGCTCTGTGGGTATCCTAACGCTCTCTTTTTCCCTCGCTTTCTCTCTCTCTCTCTCTCTCTCTCTCTCTCCCTCTCTCTCTCCCTTTCTTTCTGTTTCTCTCACTCGCTCTCTCTCTATCTAGCTAACAATCTGACAGTTCTCAGCAAGTTGGAGGCAAAACTGAAAACAAGTTTGGTGACAAAGAGAGCAGTGTTAATAAATTATTTCCTACCAAAGCATTCTCCAGGGATACAAATCCACTCCAGCTAAGAAAACAGGTTTGTAAAATGTGCAAATTGCGGCCGCATCACACATATCTTCTCACACATGCCCATGTGATTGGAGAGTTTAGACTACAACATTCCTTCAGCACGTGTTTGAGATGAAACAAAGCCGGTCTCTCAAAACATGTGTTTTGAGACGCAGAACAACATGTTTTGAGACTTTAATGCTAAGACACAACTGGATTTAAAATACTTCAGTACAGTTAGTGTGGAATACCTGTCAAAATTCATATTTCTGAGCTCAGAAGAGGGCTATTTAGAGATATTAGCGTCTTGGCTATGATGCACATTTATAGGACTCTTCAGTGTTTTAAAACAATTTAACAAGAAAGGGTGCATTATCCTGCTGAAAAAGCCCACTGAATTTAGGGAATACCGTTGACATGAATGGGTCTAATTGGTCTGCTACAGGGGAAAATTTAGGATTTTTCTAAATCAGGGACCCCAAAGGTGCCATGTTTTACACAAAGGGGGCAAATATATGTCCTACATCTGTGCACAAATATTTGAACCTGTTGTCAGTGTCTTGCCAAACTGGGACGCCTCAATTCCGTCATACTTTTTCAAGTGGGATATGCAGATGTTTCTCTAGTTCCGATGAGCCTGGGATTCAGGATTAGATTAATTTACTCAGCAAAGAGTATGGCATTACTGATGCATTGCTTCACAAACAGAAAGTGGGCATGTCTCTCAAGTGGGTGAACTTGAAAATCTACTTGACTTGAAATTACCTAGTCAGCAATTGTATGAAAGATCTAGCTAACATTAGTCAGCAAGCTACATCACAAAAACAGAGTAGGCAACTAGAGGAATCAAAGTGCTAACTACAGGGCGTAATCATAATTTACCATCAAGCTTAGTGCTTAATAAAATGGTGAGCACCACTATTCTTCTTTCTGTACAGTCTAATGCCACAGTCATGTCTTACTGTAATTACCAGTTTCCCCCTCATAATGTTTCTTATGGACTGTTGATATTAATTTTTTTGCTACTTTCTTACCTAAAAATCGTGATTTATCAGATCAAGTCACCTTCTTCTATTGTTCCATGGTCCCGTTGTGATGCCCGCTGTAGACACATGGGCAATGGATAGGGGTCGGCATGGGCACTCAGACCAGTCTGCATTTGTGCAGCTCCATATGCAGCAAACTTCACGATGTGTTCTGAAGCCTTCCTATAATAGTCAGGAATTTATGCTACAGTAGCTGTTTTTGAGGGATCGTACCAGACGGACTAGCCTTCACCTACTATATGCTTCAGTGAGCCTTGGCGGCCCATGTCCCTATTGCCAGTTCACTGGTTGTCTTTGCATGGACCACTTTTGGTAGGCACTGGATACTGGGGACCCCCACAAGACCTACTGTTTTGGAGATGCTCTGACCCATTAGTCTAACCACAATCTGGCTCTAATCAAAGTTGTTTGGCTCTTATCAGATCCTTACACTCGCCCATTTTTGCTTTCAACACATTAGCTTCAAGAACTGACTGTTCACTTGCTGCCTAATATACCCCCTCACACTTGACAGGTGCCATTGTAAAGAGATAATTAATGGTGTTCACTTTGCTTCTCAGTGGTTTTAAATGTTACGGATGATATTTGGCTGACCTCCAACTGATAAAAAAAAAGGAAAACACATTCTTAAATTTCAATGAAAGTCAAAGCATTTTCACTGGTCCATTTATCCTGAAATGTTACCACAACGTAACAGGCAACTGGCATTTTCAAATTATGTAAAAAATGAAAAACAATAAAATTGGAGATACAGGGTTTTGTCCTAACTACATAATTGTTTATATTACTGATTTCAAGAAAAAGAATGTTATGCAGTCTTATTTATTTTGGATCAGCTGTCTCAGTCTTAAGGAAACTCTTAAAAAGCACATTGAGATCACTGTGATGTTCACAGTGTTTCCTAATGTTGTATCTTTAGCCCTAATAGGCATCACAGGTTAAGAGTATATGGCTAGGGGGGGAATCATAATGTGCGGTGCCTCTCTCCCTCTCTCTCTTGGAGTCATGCATAAGAGGAAGCAGGTCAAAGAGTCATTTCTGCTAGAAATCAAATGAGTTCATTAAACAGCCTCCTCCACTCATGCTATCTGTTTACTACAGATTAGGTTAAGCACTTCTGACCAACCTTAGCAAATAAAAATGTCATATCTCTAATTTGGCGGTTACAAGAACCTTCACGCTGCTGTTTTCTTCCAGACACAATGTATTCTGCAGTGTCAAGGTCTGAAATGTAGTAGCTCTTGTATGACAGAATCTCTGCAGAGAATAACAGGGTGACAGTCAGCCAATTAACCCTCCTCTGCACCTATCAATGCAAAGCAACAGCTTCACACAGCCAATGAGGACAAGGACGGAGGACCAGCCTCTCTTATCACAATTTACTCCTTAACAGTATACAAATGTGGCATGTGATGAATATAATGAGGTTTGATGTCACTTAGGCTGTGGTCATGTGTGTGGAATGATGACGAGAGAGAGAGAGAGAGAGAGAGAGAGAGAGAGAGAGAGAGAGAGAGAGAGAGAGAGAGAGAGAAAACAGGACTACATTCTCTAAAAATGAGCTCAAGGAAAGAAAAGGAAAAATTTCCCACAGTGTAATAAGAGTGTGTACCAGCTTAGAATGTATGCCTTTCCCTAAAACCTTGAGTAGAATTTATGTCTTTTCTAGAACTCCGTAGCTAAACAGCATGTCTCACATGCTTCAGGAACCACTTACATCATTTTGCAGATGATTTTATCCAAAGCATAGATGTAGGTGAATGTAGTGTTAGGAGTCTTGGCCAATGACTGTTGTTGGTGTTGTGAGGTGTGTTGCCCAGGAATTTAACCCCACACTCCTGCGTGGACGGGAGTGATGTTACCCACTAGACCACAGCACACATTTTATACAGTGTACACTGCATGAGCAAAGAAGGCAAAGCTCTCTAGTCTTTCCATTTCTGTGCTTTCACTCATTCAAACTCTCACTGTCTGAGGAGTAAATTACTGCTTAGGCTAAAATAGTTATCTTGTTAGCCTGTCCTAGCCTATGCTTTTCCTTGTGAAAAGAAACCTGACACCTTGCAACATTATATCACACTACAGTTGCAACTCAAACTGTAGATAACTGTTTTGCTTTGTATATACAGTCCTATGAATAAAATTATGTATGCAGTGAAAGCATATCCTGCTTGCAAATTTTAGTGCAATATTTATATTTATTTGTTATTATTAGTAAAATAAAACATAAAATATGAAACGTGAAATAACTTTTGCACAAGCCATGCTATTTTGATTCCCAATATGACAAATTCAGCTAATAAACAATAATCATGACTTACAATGGTCACTGGTTGTGTACTTTTTCCACCTAGAAAATCTATATTTGTAATTTGATCTGGGCTGTGCAAACTTTTGTATATGACTGCATGCCTAATGTTTGTCTTAGTAAGCTTTTAGCCAATGTTCTGTCACAACTTCAGGGTTGCTGACTGAGTGACGGTCGGATGCTTTGCAGAGCAGAGGAGGCAGTGCTGCATTAGAGCAGCAGCAGCATAGGCACCTCCCCCAGGTCCTAGCACCCAGCTCTTCTTTGGTACATTGGAAATCTGGAGCCACAACTGCACGGTTGAATAATGACAAATCTGTTGATAATTTAAACAAGAGCACATTTAATGGGGGTTAATTTGTAGGAGCTAAAGCCCCCCCTAAAACTGGCATAGCTTACTATAAACATTTTTTTAAAGAAACACCTCATTACGCCAAAGCAGGGCTGCTCAATCCCGGGTCTGAAGATTTACCACCCTGCAGAGTTGAGCTCTCACCCTAGTCAAATAGGCGATGAAGGCCTTCAGCAACATCTGAATATTATAGCCAGGTTAGATCTGAACTCTGCAGGGCGGTAGATCTTCAGGACCTGGACTGAGCACCCCTATGCTAAAGTACACATTTGACCTATAATTAGGCTTGTTTGTTGCTTGTTGGGTATTGAGGCAGAATAGGCTAATGATAGCAGTTATGCTATCAGAGTTAACACAACAGTCTTTGAAAAATATTTATGGCATATATGTTTCAGGGTTATATTTCAGTAAAACTAACCGATTCACAAACATTCAAACTCCATAGTCAATGTCCACATCAATACAAACACAAACACAAAAATTGTTGTCTGGTGGTTTTCACTTGTATTTTTAAAAAAAAACAAAAAAACAACACTTTTCTCCTTTGTGTTGATATTCTTTGATATTTTCTATATCGTCTGTAGTTTTTATATAGTCTAAAAATGCTCTATTCTCTGCTTTATTCTTTTGTTGTTTGTTTCTTACTCTTTTCTAAACTTCTCTAAACTTCTCTATATTTCTCTATACTCTATACTCTATACTCGGAGAGCTCTGCACTAGAATTCCAATGTACATGGACTGTTGGTTTTATGCACAAATGGCAAAAAAAAATCTTGAATCTTGAATCTTAAAACATAATATTTAGCATACTGTCTACCTCAAATGAGCAAAACTAATCAGGTTTTAATTTTACTCAAATCTGTTCTGGACCATTATATTACAGTTGGGACACACTAAATATTTCAATATTCCTTCTTATATCAGAGCACCACTACAGGGAAACTGAATAACGTAAAGAAAGTTAAAAAAATTTTTTAAAAAAGTCAAAAGGCTTTTCATAGCATCACAAAACCTTGTCATGACCTTACAGCGTGAAGCAAGATAAAAAGAAAAGAAAGTTTTTAAGTCCTCTGTCAATCATGACCAAAAGAGCAGAGACCAATAACAGTTTTTTTTTCTTTCTATCTCTCTAAAAAGAGCACAAGAGACTGTTTGAAGAGCTTGGTGTTGGCAGACAAGATGCTGCCAAGAGGACAGCTCAATATTTAGTCTGAGCTCAGCTGTCAATGGGCCAAAAGTAAAGGCAAAGACAGAGAGGCCCAGCGTTTTTTTAATTATCTTCAGTCCGAGCCGACTGTGCATCATCATTAGAGAAACTAAGTAGCAATGGTCACTGACTGAGGTAGTGGTAAACGGCACAATTAACAGGCTGAGGGGGGAGAACTGTATTCAATTTGAAAGCCTTCTCTCTTAATCCATCTCCACTGATCATGCCCTGTGCTGAGCTATGGGCTTTTACATTCAATTACATTAATCACGTTAATTCTGGCTTAAGAAGTCAACATTTTAATCAAGAACTGACAATCTTTAGTTGGATCTATAGTTTAAAAAGCTCTGATGATAATATAAAAACATATTAGACAGGAATTTTACTTTCTCGTTCCAACCGGAAATACAGCGCAAATTGCAAACAGGGATTAGAAAAGTCTAAGGTTCAACGTGGTCCACTGAAGATTTTAAGCCCAGTTAGTCTAACTCAAAATGATTTCGCTGGAAATCGTCAGACCAGATGATGTAGTCTGGTGCTGGCTGCACAAAGAAAACACAGTCCACCTAAGTTCCTGAAGTGTGGAAGTAGAGTCCAAACCTTATATCCAACTTAGAAGGCATATTGGAAAAGTTAAACATAAATTGTTGATGCATTAATTTCGTAGTAGAAAAAGTATTTTCCGTCTTGTAGTAAATGGTCGAATGAACTCCAGCCCTCGAACCATGTGTTTGTGGTGTACTCAAAACTTCCTTTACAAATGGGCAAAACTGTTTCGATAGCATTAAAAGAAAAAGCCAGTGTTTCCCCTTTTCTCACACTAATTAAGGGCAGAGTCCTGAATGTTCATGAGGAGGGCTAAACCTTAGCATTTGCATGCTTTACTTTTTGTTCCTTTGGTTTTGTCGCTCCAGAGCCTCAAGGATAATCCTTGAATGCAACAGTTTTGTTAACAAGGCAGGTGCACCAGGAATTCATAAACACAGCTGGAGATTTTCAGTTTTTTCCCAAAATCCCCCTCTCGCCTCTACCTCATGAGAAAGAAAATCCATGTACCACACAATGCACAAGCCATAAAGATTGTACCATTTATTTCATTCATTCCTTAATTATGCATAATATTGCAGCAGAAAAGGCAGAAAAGTTATCTATAGAAAGTCTCAAAAAGTTTTTAAGTCTTTTTTTCCCATCCAGGGGGTCCTTGGAAATCTATTCAGTGCAGGTGCTTGTGAGGATTGATATTTGTTTTGGCTTGGACACTCTTTTACTTCTCTTTGCATTTTTGCTTGCTAAAGTGTCTCAAACGCTAAGTGACCCTGAAAGCTGGTCCTGATTAACAAGGAAATTCACAGCATTCTCCGTTTAATCAGACCGGACAGAGGTTAGAACAGCTCAATATAAGAGATAACCACACTTTGATCCAAACAGCCATGCAGAACCTGGCAGCAGCAGCGTCAGAAAATGTACTGTCAGGGATTTTGGATTTAAATTTGACCTTATTAGCCTCACATGGATGAGTAGGAGACAGAAGGGACAGTAGAGTAATGCACTTCTCCTCACTAAATACAGACTCAACAAACTTTCAGAGGCACTGATGTCTACATAAGGTGTAGGTCTGGACCAAAACATTATTATCTGTTTCTAATAAGTGGAGTAATATTATTATTAAGGGTGAGTGATATGTCAAAAATATCAAAATACACAATACATTTTAAGATTTAATTATATATGTCATGATATTTAGTTTTCTCAGTTTTTTGGAAAAAAGACAAAAATTAAAAACATTATCAATAGGTTTTTAGTAGAAAAAAACAGTTTTTGTAACTGTAACAGATTTCTATTTTTGGTCTAAATCTGTTAATTCTACATTATGTGTGATATGTGTGGTGTTCTAGAGGAGCAGATAGCTATTATAAAAAATATTTCGTGATAACAGTTTCACAGTGGCGTGTGCGGACTTGGCGAGGGCAGTTGCTGAGTTGTTTCCAAGGTACATTTTCTGGGAGGAGTACTATATATAGGAGTACTATACATATACATACATACACACACACACACACACACACACACACACACAATGACCATACATGACTAGCCTGCAGTTATTAATGTACTTAATACAGGCATTTAATAAAATAATGTGTATTTAAATTTAGATTTAGTTTAGTGAAAAACAGTGTAAAATATCCTCATGTAGCAGAGTACACAATAGCTGCCCGAGGGTCCTAGGGAAGACAAGTCAGGGTGGGATGTGAAACTGAGCTCGACAGATCCACTGGCACTGTAATATGATGTAAACTGGAAGTGTCAGGGGAAAAAAAAGCTCAGACATGAGAAACTGGATAGTATTACTTTTTACACAGGTTTTGCACAGTGGCACATTAAGCGTTTAGAGCCCATCAGTTCTGAAATATGGGCTTGGGCATATGTAACCCCCCTAAATATTGATGAGTTTTAAAGTTGATCAATTTTCAATATCAAATCAGACAAATACATCATCATTCTCTGCAAATAAAGGATTGCGTTGCTATTTTGTAAGATCAGTGATTATCTTGCAAATACTTGCAATCATCCATGAGTGCCTTGTAGTGTAGGATTTATTATTTATTAACTTGCTTCGCCAAACCTCACACAAGAATCTCTCTCGTATTAAGGATCTATTTCCCTCTAGACCTAAATGTAAAATGTATTCACAGATAAGGAATGTTAATCCTTTTGGTCTAATAAAGTAACATGTCGCTAATTAATATATGCCTTTTAATCAGACGTGCTGACATTCAGGAAGACATTGCCAGGCTTCCCCCTGCTCATAGAGGCCGTGTTAATTGTTCAGATATCAGCAGTGCCATCCAAATCCCTTGGACCCTTCAATTATCCAGGGGGAGCCACTGCGCGGATTGCCTTCATCTCAAGCCGCTGCTGAAACAGGCTTTTTGTACCCATGCCATTCTTCAACACAGCTTCCTTCAGCAGCACACCTCAGGGGCAATCGCAGGGGCATTGCTGTTGATTTTCATTAATTTACAGACACTAAATTTGCCAGTTTGGGGCTCACCCTTCTAAACCGCGCCTGCTCCAGTGCTCCAGAGCAGCCAGAGAGCAGTGCACTCCCTTTCCTCTCCTGGCAGTTAAATTAAATGGAGTCAGCCTGATTGCTGAAAATCACAGGGCTGGGTGATAAAGCAATTAAGGTCCTCTAATTCTTTAGCCAGGAAAGGGTCGGCACAGGCCTAGGAGATAATTAACTATATATAATGAAATCCTTTTGTTGCCTCTTTTTTGATTCGATTTTTGTTTCCTAGTGCTGCTCACAGCATAGGAGTGCAGGTCTGTGTGGCAGGGGTCTCCCCTCTGCTAGGTTGTCCAGCAGATGAAAACAGATCTTTAGTTAATAGGCTCTCTATGGACAGATGAGGTCTATTAGGAGGTTAATTTGAAAATGAATGGAGGGACCAAAAGAGAGAGGCCATGGATAGAGGCAGCACACAGAGGTTCACACACACCGTGTCCACACTAGTCCAGTTCCCCACATGCATTAGATGCATTAGATCCTGAAATTTAAATATAGCTAAACATCAAACTCAAGACTTTACAACAAATCAAATACAATTTCAAAGTAGAGGAGGTAAATCTAGTTAACTGAAGAACATATTCGGTTCAATTGCCCAACTAAAAAAAGCACTATTATATTCAGAAAGACCTTCAAACTATAGATACTGATTCTCCATCTACAAAACAAGGGTTTAAACCAACCCTAAGTAAATAAAAAGCATTTTTCCATTAGGTGCTTTAAGTTGTACACAAATGGGGATTTCTACTCTGTAACACCAGTCCTAAACTTCTCCTTGGAGCCGTAAAAAAAAACAGCAAAGCATTGTTCAAATGCATGGCACCACCCTGCCTCCCATTTCCATTTTTTTCCCACTGCCCAGGAAAATATGATCCGAGCTCATTGGTGTGTGTATAATGAGGGGGTTACGGTGAGCTGAGAGAGGTCGTGTAATTCCCCGTACGGGGGGACAGGCTTTTTGGGGGAGTTGGCTGAGCACTCCTGCTCTGTGATGCATGCACTCATGTGTGCCAGTGACGACCCTTCCAAATCCAAGGTCCGATTTAGGCATTGCCAGCATTAAACGCAGTTGGACTGTATCAATTTCTTCAGCTATACATATATTTTTCCCAACCAAAAACTAGAATTGATACTAAATGAATGATGTATGAAGTGAAAAAAGCACGCAATAGGGAGTTTCACCATGAATAGTGTGAAGTGTATGGCAAAGCAATAGAAGTGTCATCAAAATGAGTGTACCAGATGCCACAAAAGGAGCAGTTTTGATTGACCACAGAATCTTTCAATTGATGTATTCATTTTTATAAAGGAGATGCATGAGTGTGAAGAACCTGTAAATTGTTTAAATAATCTCCACAAAGCATAAATCAATTAAACGACTGTACATTTAAACCACTTTGGAGTTTTTATTCATTGAGGTGGAGATCAAAACCTGGAGGTATTCATATTGTGTTTATATTATGCCATTATCATGTTACAATATTAATGGTAAAATATGCATTTTAAATTCTATTTTTAGAGCTTTTGCAAAAACACTGTTCATATAGTGTATAAAATACCTTTGCAGTACAGTATGATGTAGTTTATGATGGAAATGTCCCATCCCCAACTTCATTAAGTGAGCCCAGTTCATCAGGGCAGCTTCTCAGATGTGGGAGTAGCCCTGCTGCAGCAAAGGTCACTGGCATTAGCATATCATTTGGCAATATGGTCAGCCATTGTGGGAGAACTTCCCAAAGGAGGTCTGCTTGTACCTCCCAATGGGCCCAAGAAGCCATCTCAGTCCAGGGTTAAGTAGCCTCACTTAATTATGATAAAGACATACGGCACAATGCTAGTGGCTCTCTGCTGCCTGTTTAAATATCCCGTATGGTCAACAATCCTTTCCCTTTGACCGCCTGACCCCTTAGGAAAGCTTCATCCATCATCTAACTCCTCACCCCAGATCATCGCAAATCATTACACCCCAGCACGGCGACGGCCACACGCGACCGTGGCCAGGATTGGGGGTAATCTGTTGAGGTGATCAATCATGCCGGGTGGCACCCTTACATCAGGGTATGTTGAAGTACCATTGGGGTCTCGGGGAGTGGGAGGAGTGAACCATTCCACAGAGATTGCTCAACACATGTCAACACCACTCTATCTCAGCTAAAGCCATTGGACTCACATTAAAACCCATTTAATCACTGAAAAGCACCATAGCCTGTAATCACACAAGGGGACTTAAACACCTGGGTATAGCTGAAATGGTATATTCTAATTAATTTCTCTTCTGTCTTTGCTTTTACCATGTAGTGTGACTGAAAAAAATACAGACATTTGAGTATTCCACAGAAAATGTTATGCCTAAAGGACCCATATAGCATTTTGTGTGGTCTAAAATGTTTTGCTTCTATTTTTACTAGTTTTAGGCTCCATATATAGGCTCCATATATGCAAAATAGGCAGTACAAACAGTCCATTTTGTATTAATTATTTTTCTAATGTCACAAAACCCAGTGTATTTACATATATCAGCTATTCAGAGTGCAGCACTTTAGCACTGCCCATTCATAATGAAGGTATAAGGAGTGTTTCAGTGGCACAATACAGCCAATCATAGCTCATTTATATAGATTAGTCTTAAAGTCATCAGTATCAGAAACAAAAATGTGGAAGCTAAATAGAGCATGGAAAGTAATAAATGTGAAGTATAAGGGGGAAAATAAATACAAAAACATGAGGGATAAGTCCCTCAAAACCTTTGCCAATATTAACCAATACCTGTTTTGTCACACAAAAACACCAACTTTAGCTAGTTTTGTGAGCAGTATATGCCATCCGTCTGAAACAGGAGCTAACCCCCCCCCGCCCCCAGCTTTCCCCAAGCTGAAGATGAGCTAGTGACCCCAGGTTTTTTTTGCAAAACTAGTGCAGCGCTTTAACCCGAGGGCATGTTTTGTCATGCAACTGAGATAAGTTTATTTTGCGCGCGGCCGGCATTTGTTCCGTCAGGCGGTATGGGTTCTGGACCCTGAGCAAGAGCAGTGGGGAGTCTAGCTCAGCACCTGCAGTGCTAGCAAGGTGGCTACGGAGACGCTTTGGCCGCAGCCCAAATATCTGCCTCTACCTTCTGTGCTGTGCCCAGCCTAGGGAAAGCAGGAGGCAGCAATATTGTGGAACAAATGTCCTCTAATGTGAGCCTGCTGGTCGGAGGCTCCATTGGGGCCTGCCGCCGCACTGCCCCCGTTTACCCTTCACGCAGGCCGGCCGGCAGCACAACATAGAGTTAAAGGCAGGCTAATGCTATGGGGACTTCCAGATGCTCCATGGCCCTAATACTGCAGTCCAGCAACAAACAGGTGCTGAAAGGCTTGGCCAACACTGAGCTTCAGCAGGGTGGGTACACCAGTGAGCACAGGGGGCATGACCCGAGGCAAGAAAGCCAGTTACAAACATACTTTAAGAGGCTGAAACTGATTGAAAATGTAGGTACCCACCTAATGTGGACAAAGCTGTGGGTGGAACTGCTGAAAGCCTTGTGAAATAAATAGAGCTTCTCATGAGCACAGCACTAAAGCAGATCTTTGAAGTTACACTTTATGACTCTCAGTAGAACAACAGCAATTAGAGAAACAGCACCACCCAAGTCTGATAATGTTTGCCTTGTGAGAGACAAGCTTCTTGATGGTGGCAATGTTTTTGTTTGCTTGTGCTTTTGTTGCTCTGTGACTTGAGATTCAAAGATAACAGGACATCTTTTCAAAGTAGTTTGTAAATATATAAGCCACGTGAACTGGTTCTGTAGATATCATGTTCTCATAGCCTCATGTTCTTCATATATAACATTTTCCTAGACGTTACCAGTGCTGTAATTTCTTCTACTTTTTTGTGCCTTCTGACCTGCCAAGTCCCATCCCATGTCTCTGTCTACCCAAAATGCCTTATGATCGCTACAACAGGACTCAAGTGTTCTGTTTACCCCACACTATATATACACTATATATACACTATATATAATTACTTTTTTTTTTTCATGGAATCATGCTTTGAAATTTGTATTTCTATGTTTTTTTTTAAGTTCCACTTGAGAATAGGCTCTCAGTTCTGATTTAGTCAATCAGGAATAATACCAATAAACAATAACATTTTGTGAACAGTTCTGATGCCCATTTAACTTTAAATTAGGTTTAGATTTATCATCTGTTTTTCTTGCAAACGCTTCTCATCTGTCTATTGACCTATCACCTCATGAAGCATATACGTTAGTAAGTGAGACTACACTATGAAAGAGAACCAAATGACGGAACGAATGAAGCGAAGACATAAAGGCAGGAAGTGTCCAGTTGAAAACAAATGGTCAGGTTTAATATCACTGTAGTGTTTGGATTGGACTTAAGCTGAGATTGCATAAAGATAGGTGTGTCTACATTTTAAAACAGCTTAATAAACGCTGTGCAGAACATCAATAAGCATACTCCCCATCCTTTAGCTATTATAAAGACCAATGCCGTGGGCCGTGTTATTGGCAGAGTTTTTGAAATAATTTTCCTGATCAGTGGCCTCACTATCAATTGGAAAGCTTCCATCTGCATTACTGTGCTCTGTAAGAGAGAGCAATACAAACTGAACGGAGCTTATCTCATATGATTGGAATTTACTTTTAGTGTTCCAAAAATGACTTTCCATTTTTATGTGACTCGTTTAATTTGTGTGCAATTAAAAGTTGCAAATGCATGAAAACAAAGCAAGCACAGTGCAGCCAAGAGCCAAACGAGAGAGAGAGACAGAAAGACAGGGTAAGAGAGAAAGAGAAAGAGGGCATAAGAGAATGAGAGAGAGAGAGAGAGAGAGAGAGTCATAAATAGGGTTGTGAGAAAGACAGCAGACTGTCTGGAAGTTTACTGATCTGCAGATTGTTGTTTCATGTCTGGATGGACTGCTTCTGTCTCAAATGAGCAGTCTGGGGCACGGCAACGCAACAGAGGGAGCGATAACCATAGCAACGGCCTAGTCCCCAGCTGTCACGCCGGAGTGGAGATGGGTGCTGTGAGCACGGAGACCACTTAACCTCGGCCACACTTCAACTTAGGGGAGTCAAGATGCTGTTCAAATCTCCACAGAACTCCACTTAATATGGAGACAATGGGCCCCCTGAGTAGACAAAGGATGCCTTTGAAACAGGCAATGAATAAATGAGCTATGCAAGGGCTCTTCATGTACATTAACTGCCTTATCAGCACCTCCGACGTCACCTTTCAAAATGAGAGAAGAGAGAAGCCAAGGCTGTGCTTGGTTAAGCTCTCAATAATGTTCACATCACATATTCATTATGATTCATGAAAATCACCAACATCCCTTTTATTTGTCACAGCCAAGAATAACCTTCATTCAGATGTGCTGTAACCTATTCAACAGTCAGCAATGACAATATAGCTCTTTCAGCTGCTGAGCGCACTAAGAAATGGGTGCTTGCCTGCCGCTGTATTCAATTACTGACCTGCATTCAATATGGGTAACTAGGTAACTAAGGTCAAGCTCACCCATAATTGACAGCATGCATAATGTCAGCAATAATAATTTCAATTCAAAAGACTACCCACATAGCAGAAACAACAAATTTATGCCATTTGGAATGGCCTGGGCACAAAGCAATAAGACAATGAGGGCAGGGAGGGCATGTTTAGTGCTGTCTTATTTTGAGCAAACTTTTGATCAAATTAATTTTACAGTTACAGATGAGAGGTTGACCTTTGCCTACAGCCAAGATCAAATATGCAAGAATAATATAAGAGATAAGCCTAAAAAAAATACTGCTCTGAACACTATTGATGCTCACGAAAGAAATTTCAACAGTGAAGCCTTTCCACGCCTACGCGTTCTGATTTCGTGCCATGCATTGTGTGTTGCTCGAGGAAGACAACCTTTTTGAATCATTTCCAAAAAGCACACAAGCCATTTGTTTTCCAAATGCGTGTTTGAATGATTAATGCAGCGTAAACAATGCCACCAAACCAAATTCATAACATATGACTTTTTAGGGATTGCAAGGTTATGGGCGCCAATTTGAATATGACACTATGATGCATAAGCATTTTGTAGCATATCATAAATAGCAATTGGTATGCATCACAATTTGGAGCTTAGTAAAAGCCAGCCCCCTCCTGAGAAGGTCATCTCCATATTAACATGAGCGAGCAATACTCAGATGAGTAACGATCCATTCCAAATGACAGTGTTTGTTTCTAATGACCACTTCACCCAGGCTTGCCTCATAGAAGCTTGCTGTAGTGCCACACATCAGTGGGG
Organism: Bryconaethiops microstoma; assembly: GCA_037577275.1. Taxonomy (NCBI): domain Eukaryota; kingdom Metazoa; phylum Chordata; class Actinopteri; order Characiformes; family Alestidae; genus Bryconaethiops; species Bryconaethiops microstoma. Next base: position 17,039,760 of record JBBJLS010000148.1, on the reverse strand, counting down.
ACACTACTGTTATCAATTCAGCCTTCTGCTGAATCTGTCACACGTGTCACATTTTTCTGCGAGAAACTTCCAATAGTAGCCATTCAAGAAGTAGTACATACAAGTCCACAAGTATGTCACAGTCAGATATAATCCTGTTTCTGGTCTTTTTTTATTATTATAATATTTGACATCATTTAAAAACAGCAGCTCTCTTGCTATTAAAATTAAGATTCTTTTCTTCCCCTTAAAATGACCATTTTGGAGATAATAGATCATTTGTTCAGACAGCAACATCAATTTCGTTCCCATATTCTTAGTAGTAGATGTGCACCGATCATAAATTTTTATGGTCGATTCCAATTTCTTTACAGTCAAATTGCCAGAGTTGCCCATTTTTTACACTGTAAATCTAAAGCTCGTGGTGGGAGGGCTGAATGAACACATGAAAAACACCATCTCATTTCCACTACATTATTTTCATACTTGAACAATAAATCAGGTACCATTTTAAATAACACAAAACCAGATAAAATTTTACATTGAAGAGAAGAGGCTATTGAGTACAAGTAGCATAACATTTGTGTGCAGCTCAGCTGTAACAGCACCATTCAGAAATAACACAAGTGCACTATCAGAATAGTCCTTTGGCCTACTGCCAGTTGCTGTTTTGGAGCAGAATTCAGCCATTTCTGATCCTGACTGTCTCTGATTGTCTGGGTGACAATTTATTGTTTCTAATCAATTTTAGTCTGATTATTTCTACATTTCGTTTACATAAGGAATACCATACACACGTTAGGTTTAATGACCCAGTGTTTCAGAAAAATACTACAGGTTTTAGATAACTCTTCATAAAGTCTGATGATCATACACTAGCACTAGTATTCTTCTATTAAAAGAAAAGAATCACTTGTTGGATTACAGATGGATGAGGCATTTACAGACACTACTTGACACCCAAAGAATCTATTTCTATTTCATTTTCTGCAACAACCAGTTACAGTCTCCTGTTACTAGACCAAATCCCTTGATACTCCATTCTGTAAAGCCCAACACATTTATGTTGAGATCATGCTGGTAGGTATTTTGCAATATACACAATGAGAGGAATAACGGATAAAATCATTTTTAGGGTAATATTTCCATTTCATAACGTAAGCATGATATTCATGTGTGTGTATGTGTGTGTGTGTGTGTGTGTGTGTGTGTGTGTGTGTGTGTGTGTGTGCATAAACCTTCTGCTGACAGCTAAAAAGAAGATCAAACTGTGTATTATGAGGAGTGAATGCAAAGTGAAATGTACAGTACACAGAGGCTCAAGACAATATGAGATCTGTCAACAAGAGCTTTTGTTTTGTGGGTGAGTGTATATGTTTGTGTGTGTGTGTGTGTGTGGGGGGGGGGGTTTGTCATCCTCACAGTGATACACATTGGCAATGACAGAGGTCAGACAGGATGGCCTGTTGTTTTGAAAGGGAAAGCTGTGCATTGTCCCTTGCAGCTCCTCAGGCTAGAAGGCGTGCTCTAATCAGACTTTCTCTTCTCGCCGCTGTGGTGGCAGCGGAGGAGCTCCAGCCTGCAGCCTCCACTCATCCTCTGGGACCTTTCAATGGGCTTTAGAGGCCAAATGAGGTTCAAGTCTATTAAAAAGGAGTTTGTGTGCAGATTCTTAGCCCACTGAGGGTCTTTGCCATGTCATTCAGGTGCAGTTAATTTCTGTTTGATCAACAACGCCCAGACACTACAGCCTGAGAGGGAAGAGAGGCTGACAACTGAAGTTCCCAAATGGTTTCACTGAGAAGACCACAGCCCCGAGTTTTATCTTTGAAAACTGAGCAAAAGCTGTGTGTCACTTTATACACTGCCCTGGCCACTGGTCAGTATATATATTTTTGTATACCTTTCATGCCACTAAAGTATGTTATGTTTCTCAGACATGCTTCTCATCAGTGCAACTACTGCACATAATTCAAGTCATTTTTCAAGTTAAGCCATAAATAAAAGTTTTTAAATGGAACAAGAGATTTTTTTGTAACTCATTAATTTCTGAGGAAAGGCATGTAATATTTTACTTGTGTAAAATGTTTAAGCCATACTAAATATATTAACAGAAATAGTGAGTGGAGGGATTTATTCCATTACTACGACTTATTAAAAATACTGCTGTTCCATTTGGATTATGTTGCAATACGATTTGTTAAATTCTATTAAATGAAGCGATACAAATGAGAAATAAGTATAAGAGTATGTGTTGGATTCTTGTGAGTGTGCACACTTACAAGTGAAACTGTGCTTCAGCGCTTGGACTGTATGTGTGTGTGCGCTTGAATATGTATGTGTGTGCGGATGTGAAGTTGTATGCATGCACATAAAACATGGGGCCATATGCCTTGCTGGCTGATGAAGGAAAGACAAATTAAATAGACCCTGTTTATTCATATGGAGGACTGAGATGAAAAATGAACTGCAGTAAGTAGCACGTTTTGGAGGACATAGTCGTCACACAATTCATTATATAGGAGTGCCTGTGGGTCATCATGCTTTATCTAAATCAGGTGCTAGCCCATTTTCTCCCATACCGCCAGGCAAGAGCCATGTGTTCTTTGATTAACCTACTTCAGAATGAGTCTTCAAGACTTGCAGTTTCGGTGTCACTTCCTTATAAAAAATTATATATAAATAAATATATATATAGTTATTCTTGGTCAAGTAATCTAAACGGGAAATAATAGGTAATAGTAGCACTTGGCTATTTCATTGTCAAGCAAAAGTCTAGATGGTATAATATGCAGGTACTGAAAGAACAGGTAGCAAATCCGTTTCTAAAATTTTGGTGAGAACAACATTTTAGACAAAAGCTTCTATACCTGACATACACCTCCACTGTGGCTTTTTTCTTTTTCCTTCAAGAAAGATTCTGATATAATAGAAGGTAATCTGCACTTCCTCCAGATTCATTTTAAAACTGGCTGCATGGTTTTGCCCTTGAAGTCCTGATGGATTCCAGTGTTTGCACAGCTCAGGCGTTGTTTTTGTAGTAAGCCATTGTAATTCACCATAAGCCACTGACATGCCTTGATCCAAAATGGACTTTAAAAAAAGAAGGGAGGAGGGGTAACGTGACAAGAGGCAGCAATCTAATTCACCCAGAGCCAGACTGTCAGGGCTAATTACACGTGATTGTGAAAGTGCGCCTCAGAGCCGAAAAATTTAATTTGCTATTGATTTGCTACTTAAATGCCTCACGTCCATTCTTATCATTATTACATGGAAGCCACACTGCCAATATGTAGAGAGACCAGACACATCAAAGCACAAATCCAGGCACAAGGTGCTTTCTTTAGCAAAAATCAGCACGAACAATGTATTAATCCTTATTATCAACCTGGCCTCAGTATCTGACACCTCAGCATGTCAGTGCTACATGTACGATGTGGGGCAAGAGAACAAGCTGATTAACATTCATCAAAATGTAATTTAATTGGGCTCTAAAAGAGCATGAGACTTGGAATATTTCACAAATTATGTTCACTTACACTAACAGCATCAATGAAAACGTGTAAAAGACAATATTTCCATTGAAATATACTGGTGGACACACTTAACGCATCACCCAAATTATACGTGACAAGAAAAATCTTTAATCAAACAAATTGGTTTCCTAATATATAAAAACATGGGAAGGAGTGCTGCATCAACATGCGATATGCTAGTGATAGGAAGAAAAAAGTAGATGGATCATATATATCTATGTATATATATATATATATATATATATATA
>JBBJLS010000148.1:17003691-17034480 GCA_037577275.1 Bryconaethiops microstoma | reverse complement strand
CTGTCATAGTTGAGGTTTACCTATGATGAAAATTACAGGCCTCTCTCATCTTTTTAAGTGGGAGAACTTGCACAATTTTCAACCAAAAATGTTGATACACAAAGGTTTAATGTGTATGAAGCTCATTGAAAGTCTAACACAATGAACAAATCCATTGTTTTTTCGTCAAAACCTCCAAAACAGAACTGCAATACATTTGCATTATGGCATATTTAGTAATGCAAGGCATTTAGTGATTCCATACTTTACTAAATGGAACGTAAGCCACCATTTCAATTAATTAGAAATGGAGACATACCTTCTTATCTGTAAACGGTGTGGACCTAATATGGACTGTTTCTGTGCACATTGCGTCTAGTGACTGGCTTCGATTTATTTTCTTAGCCCTAGTTTTTCAATAAGGCAGTCCTGTTGCGATCTCTCTGTTTCCAAGTTATCAGTTCTACATCAAGTTCTCTTGTGCACAGTTGGGGAGCACTTAGAGTACAGCCTCTGCAGCTACAAACATATTTTCTCTGAATCAATGTTCAAGACATTTGGCGAAATCAAAACAAGCAAAATGCTTTTGTATTATTTGGAGCTTAGTTTTGCCCAAAGACAACAAGTGTTAACTCGAGAGTATGTCTACTGTAGTGGGCAGCTGACAGATTGTTCCTTGCTTTTTTGGCCATTTAACAATCGCTACATATGTTACTGAATCTAACATAAACATGTTAGATTTGCTGATAAGAATGATGTTACATGTTACATACATTATTTATAGTTTTATATACACATAAACACACAAACACCTATACCCCAATACACAGACACACACGCACACACTCACACACCCCCACACAAAGTAAAGGTCCACATTGTGCCCCTAAAACAGCTCTGATCCGTCGAGGTACGGACTCCACAAACACACACACAAGCTTTTCTGTCCAAATGATCTAAAAGAAAAAGTGATTAATCAGACTAGATCATCTTCTTCCATTGTTCTATGCTTCAGTTCTGATGCTCAGTTCTGATGTCCACTGACGACCAGTGTAGGCACCTTTCGAGAGTAGACAAGCACAACTGAAGTAGAGCATGGCAAAATTATATCAAGAATATAGTCACTGTCAGACTAAATCCTGTAATCCTGTTTTGGTTTTTTTAAGTCCATTTGAAATTGCCAACTGCCTTTGACACTTTGTAAAAGTCTATGATCAATGGACCATAAAAAAGTTGTCAGTTATCTTGTTACATTTTACATACATTAATAACATAAATGAAAACTTTTTTTCCTTTTGTATAGTTAATATTTTAGCTATAGTTTTGTTTTGACTGCAATAGTATGTTTCAGATTTTTCCCAAATTATTCCTAATTGAAAGTTTCGTCTGTTTCCTCAGTACTCTTGGCTATCTCCCTATCTGTCTCCCTGTAATGTGTTAAGCTCTCAGACTCTTCACTTATGTTAAACTGCCTCTTAACCATGTGTTTTAATGATAAGGCTGACCAGCTTTGTGATTTGATAAGTACCACACTTCCTCCCCTTCCTGCTTCATCTCTACTGACATTTGTGGAATATAAAACTCTAAACCACAAAATGGATGCTAACGCTGACAAAAAGGCCTTATGATTTGTTGAGCAAGCAATAACAGGCAGCTGATGAATATTTTGAAGAGCTGAATGGTATTTATCGAGCGGTTGGGAGGCACTGGAGGGGGAGTGGGTGTGTAAGAACAGGGGAAGTGTTTTAAGAAAGGGACGAGGCAGTGGGTAATGCTTGAGTGGCTGTGAATTAGAATTAGTGGCATAAATTGATTGCTATAAGCGGGCTGGCAGACTGGCGGGATGTTCTACCTGCTCTTGATTCCTAAAGATTTCCCTTCATCCAGCATCACCTGCAGCTCCTGCTCACTCTTCAAAACCGTGTCACACACAGTTCTTTAAAGACTACTCTTTGCAACAGACTTTTCCCAAGCGTTACATAGCTTTGGAAGTAGACCCCATGTAACGTTTAGGTCTAAGTTATATTTTAAACCCTTGGTGCAGATTTGTAATGGTGCAGATTTTTTTTACAGATCAGTGTCTTTTATGATGTCATTTATAAAGAAATTTTATTTTATATGGAAATTTTAATTATTTTCTGATAATGTATAGACTGAGCTCTCAAGATGTATAACTGGCTAAGAATGCTAAAACTTATTACTGCATCACAGTACATAAACACAGTAAGGAAGACACTGGAATTCTACAATAAGATAAGGAAGACTTGAGAACAACATATCTATATAGAAAACTTATTTTCAATGTAGAAACTTACTATATAGAAAACTAAGGAAGATTTAGGAATGAACTATTATCTAGCAAGACTTATGAACGATCTATTGAAGTAAAAGGAACAAAGGAGCAATATACTGTACACTGACCAGGCATTATTTGAGTAGAAGATAAATCTCAGCTCAGCAGTGACACTAACATGGTACAGAGTGCACAGAGCTGTACTTCTAGAGTTTTTAAATACTGTGCCCACTTACTGTCCAGTTTATTAAACACATCTTCTAAATGCACTGCATCAGAAAGGCCCCCTGCATTGTGTGCAACTTGTACCTTCACTCAGACTCTTCACACCGCTCCCATTTGGCACAAACTATTTCAGCATTGAGGCCTGATCGGCTAGACTGTGCACTGCATCAGAAAGGCTGATCGGTTAGACTGTGTGAGAGCTTTTTCCCCCACAAGATTTTCCCCCCACTGCATTTTCAAAGATTGTCTGTATATTTATACTGAACTTCTGCTGATCATATGCACATATGGTGAACAAATAGTGTGTCGTTCATGTTTTCCACCTAATGACGCAACATTTACACAATTTCTAGATGTTATAAATACCAATTGTACTAAATTCCACATTTTTTACTTCTAGTTCAGAGTTTATATCTGTGCATTGCATGTGTCTTTTTGTACACCAGAAAATCTGGAGCTACACCATCTCGTCTCACTGTATACATGCTGAGATGACTTTGACATCTTGCCTGTTCTCAGTCCAGGGGCGATACTGAAGTGTTACTACACAGTAGTTTAAACCAACCAAAAGTAAAGTGAAGGACAACCAGTAAACTGGCAACAGGGTAAAGGGAGGCTTACTGTTTTCTTTTAGATCATGTAGACAGGTGGGTTTATGTAATTTGCTTACCTGTGGAAGAGATGGAGGCAATGTGATGCTCTGGGCAGTGTTCTGCTGGGAAACTTTGGATTGCTTTGGCTATTCATTTAGAGGAGTGTACCCCACTTCACAACTTACAGGACTTAAAGGATCTGCTGTAATGCCTTAGTGCCATATACCGCAGAACACTCTTCAAAGGTCTAGTGGAGATTATTGCACCTCAAGTCAGAGCTGTTTTGACAACAGGTGGACCTACATAATATTAGGTAGTTTTAATGTTATGGCTGAGCTGTGAATATTTATTGGCCTGGTGGCAAACAGTAAAAAAAAAAAAACTGTGATTGGGAGGAAAAATGAAGGTCAATCAGTGAAATAACAAAGTAAAGGCATATTGTAATTCTAAAGAAAAAACAAACTATATTACATTTGTAATTTATTTAGAATAACACCTGGGTAAGTGCTCCAGTGGAGCAACTGCTGTTTGAAGAGACTTCCGGCTAAAAATGATATACCTAGGCGACTTCAGAAGGAACAGTAAAATGCAATTTTTGTCTGCATTATATGAAACATATTATGTCATATATAATGCACATACATATAATGTAGGACATGGCTTTAAAGCAATGAAGCAAATGTACAGCAGCCAAGTATGACAACTCAATGTTCTACTACTTTCTTTGCACTGTAAAGAACAGCACAGCTCAAATTTCTCAGTGTGTGTGTGTTTTGTGTGCTGTGTGTTTGCCCCCAGAGACTGAAGCTGCCAGTGTAAAACCACTCCAGTATTTGTTGTCAGGGCTGAGGTCACCGGACCAGTATTGACCTTTGCAGGCCTATTTCAGTGATGGGCATTTGTCACTCTGCGGAGGCCGATGTGCTGTAATAGATTATTGACCAACACACAAGTCTCATCTCACCATGTGGTCTGAGCCCTGCTGCTTTCTTTATTACTACAGAGGAAGCCTCCAGCCATGGAGAAAGAACCACCTCATCCACATTTCACACTTCAAATGCTGAATTACACACATAATGCAGAGTGTAAGTTAAAGGAGAGGACGCTGCTGAAACATGGCTGCTCATTTCAGCATGGGTAATGTTCTCTCTAGCATCGCAAGACACATGTAACTGCACTTTATCTCATACACCCAACTGCCTCTCCTTTGGGTGACTGACTGAAAAAGGACACAGTGCAAGTTCCATGAAGGCTACAGCTTTAAGTATAAATCAGTTGCCGGTGCACAAGAACAGAGAAATGTAGAGCAAGATAAACCAAGTAAGGCAGAAAGGCAGAAAAAAAGTGCAGGCTCCATATTGTGTTTTGTTTTTGGCACAGTCTGGAATTTTTAATTGTATGATAATTCATCTCAGAGCTCTAATTTACCCCCCACTGTTTGCTTTATATGTTGGACCATTTTGTGAACCATTCCCCAGAATGCCAAATGAGCTACCGGTTAAAAAAAGCCTGTCTCCCAGCTAAAGCACATATTTATGGGCATATTTGTTAGCTTTTTGTCAACACTAAACCTTTGGGCAAATGAGTGTCCGTATGTGATGTTTTCTGCTCTATGAAGTTCAGTGTACATCAATTTTGCATTCTATCTCCATATTCATAAGAATTACATTCACATGTGGCTCTTTTGTGGTACTGTATTATTACCCAATAATATTAAGACTTTAGCAGTTCTGGAAAAAACAACCAAAAAAAAACCCAAAAAAAACCAGCAATATACACGATAATATTCTATTCCACAAACTAGAAATATCTCTGCTGCCACACTGGTAAAATTACAGTTCGTAAAATGTTTTCAGTACGTGGAGCGAAATGAATTATATTTAAAGTAGTATGATTCTGAATTTAATCAGTACTACCCAGCACTACATATATCCACATTTGTAACACTACAGCTTCACTGCTATGTATTTCTTATGCAAATAAATATTCAAAATGAATGGCAGCTACTGGGCCTGTAGCAAATGAGCCTCTACTCCCACTGTCCACAGCAGTGTGATATTTTTGATGTGGCACTCCAGGTCTGCAATATGTCCCTGCTCTCTTGCACCGTGTAATAACTACCCGCTGTTCAGAGTCTTCGGCTCTGTCTGTCAAACAATTCAGGGACATTTAGTATTATTTTACCATTGCTTATTTAACCGCAGGAGGCCTATTAATTTCACTGAGCTCTGTCCTCTCTAGAGGCTATCAATGTACAGCGAGTGCCCCATTATTTCAATATATTTACATCTGTGGTCAGTGAATATTAGACTAATAGTCTCCACCAATAATTTACCATGTTCTGCTAAAAGCACCTCACACCGTTATCCCCAAAGCACTTGCCGCATCAACTTTTCAATCAAAAATATTAACATTATGTTGGTAACATTAGTAAATGTGTCTGGATGATTTATTTTACTTCTTTAATACTTCCAGGGGGTCTATGGCAGCAGACTGCTGCAAAGGAGTCTGCAGCAAGATGAATCTGGGCTATTCTTGGCATGGTCCCAAACATGTTTGACCCTTTGGGTGAACTACATCCCCATCTATAGTGCTAGGCTAATGGAGGTTTATTTTCTATTGGACGCTACATTCTCCTGGCACGGATCAGCCCGGACTGACTGGCTGCAGAGGCAGTGCCAACAGAAAACATCATAGAATATTAACCCTTTTTGTTGTCTGGCATCAGCACCAGATGGTGCAGTACATCGGAGCATGATAACAGCTGTCAATTTCAAGGTACTGCCTCTAGTGGAGCCTTTTTTTACTCACAGGGAGTGGGAGAGGGTTTTTTAAAACATAATAAGCGAAACTGAATCGGACTGCTTCATTTGGGAAGCAGAAACAGCCTGGCCAATTCCCTACTGTAACAACAACAAAAAAAAGAAAAAGAACTACAGACACGTATCAGTAGCACATGGAAGCATATCCATGCTGGCTGGGCTGGAGATGTGGTGTGTTAGAGGGGAGAAGCCAGTGGAGGTTTGCCCTACCTCTTGAGAGCACACACAAACACACACACACACACACACACACACATATACACACACACACGATGAACACTGGGCCCAGCTCCCTTGAGTCACTGCTGACTCCTTTTAAATTAAAACTGAGTCTTCCAAATAAATTCCTCATTGTGAGCCCTCAAAGCACAGGAAAGTTGCATTTCGCCCAAGTGGCGGCTTGGGAATTGTCCTCCTAACCCACTACCGATTCTCTGATTTACATGATAAAAGCAGAGGCTCTGCAAACTGGCCCTGGAGCAGCGCTGCTTCTCATTTATTCATTTCTTTACCAACATCACTTGCCTTCCATCTGAGGCGAGTGAGGAAATCATAGGAGCAATTTAGATTTGGTTTAACATACTCCCAGCGAGAAGGGAAAGGGAATTGCCTCTGTGTAGACTTTCTCCCTTTCCACTCACACCTGGCAGCTCAGTAGAAATCTGAGAGGGAATGGGCTGGAGAGAACACAGCATTGCCTGAACTGTCAGTCAGTATTGCGACACAGATGCTGCCCCATTATTGCTTTAAATGTTCACCAATCAGCCATAACATTAAAACCACTTCCCTAATATTGTGTAGGTCCCCCTCGACTCCACAAGACCTCTGAAAGTATGCTTGGAATTTGTCCAACATATCCCACAGCTTGGAATTTGTCCAGCATATCCCACAGATGCTTAATCAAATTATGACCGAGGGAATTTGGAGGCCAAGTCAAAACCTTCAACACTTTGTCATGTTGCTCATGTTCCTCAAATCACACCAGAACATTTTCGTTGTGTGTCAGAAAAACATTAGTCAAACCAGGCCACCTTCTTCCACTGCCCCATGGTTCAGTTCTGATGCTCATGTGCCCACTGTAGGTGTTTTCAGAGATTGAATCAGCATGGGCACTGCAACAGCAAGCTCCAATGCACTTTGTGTTCTGACACCTTTCTATCTCACAGCCAACCTTAACTTTTCAGCAATTTGTGCAACAATAGCTATTCTGTCGGACTGGACCAGATGGGCTAGCCTTCACTCCCCACCAAGATCAATGAGCCTTTGACCCTGCCTCCAGTTCCGTTTGTTCTTCCTCAGCCCAATTTTGGTAGGTACTGATCACTGCATCCCAAGTATACCGCACAATACCTGCCCTTTTGGAGATGTTCTGACCCAGTCATGTAGCCCTTGTGAAAGTTGCTAAGATTCTTATGCTTGTCCATTTTTCTAGCTTCCAAAATATTAACTTCAAGAACTGACTAATACATCCCTTGATGAGTGTCATTGTAACAAGATAATCAATGTTACTTTAATCATTAGGTCGAGTCAAACAGGATGCAAACCCAAGCTCCCAGAACGTTTAATAAACAAATAAAAACACAAATATCAATGAGGGGTCCGGGGTACACAAAAACATTATGAAATAATGAAAGATTTAACAAAGACACAAGCAAAGCAGCAAGAGATAACAGTAGGGTTTTTTTATTATTATTAATGGGAGGTTTTACAAAGAATCCACAAACACAGACAGTAACATAGGTGTATATACACTTATAAGGGAAATGAGAACACCTGGGGAGGGGCAGAAACAGGAGCACGACACAGGTGGACACACTAAGGAGAAGGCAGGACGAGGGCAGAGACTGACATCAAAGCAACAACAAACTCACATGGCAGATGGGCACATGGCAGGGGTAAACAATGACATAGACATGAACACAGGGGAGAAGAAAAAGCCAAGAAACAGTGGAAAAGACACAAGGAGAATATTAGGAGATCATTGCAAGGAGAACATCACTTGTCAGTGGTTTAAAGGTTTTGCCTGATCAGTTTATATTGTCCCTTCTTTACACCTCAACTTACCTTTGACAAAACATTGCAAATTTAAAGTTGAACAACAACACAAAAAGATCACTGATTACTGACCACTGATTGCACATGTCATCTGGATCAATTGTACAGTTGTACACTCAGTTTCATTAGTTGTAATTGTAATTGTATATCCTTCTCCCAAACCTATTCACATTTGACATAAATTTACCTTTAATGTAAATTGGCAGCATAGTAAGGAAGTACTAAATGCTGGTCATACAAGTCACCTGACTTAATCACACACCCGATTTCAGCACACTTTAACACACAGTGCTCGATTCTAATATAAGGCCCAAAAGCACATACTCAATTGCAAACGGAGAAAGTTTCACGTAAATGGACTACATCAATTCCACCCCTGAAGTAAACCAATAGGGAACTGACCTCGACTTCCTCATCATCTGAGATGGCAGCCCTCTTTAAATGCCTGTCTATCTCAGCTCTCTTCACTGAGTTCTATTGATGTCCACACATTCCACAGCTTGCAGAATTCTGCACAGAAGTCACAAAATATATCAAAGTTTTCTATTTACATTTCCTCAATGCACAAATATTCCTATTCTCAACAGTGTTAACATTATTTAGTTATTCAGCAAATGCATTTTATACTACACTGTGTTTGATGGACTGTTATTTAAGCAAGCTAAAAACCTAGATATAACATACTTAATGCCTTTAAATGCCTAAATTAACCTGAGCCCAAATATTGTACTCTGGCTCCAAGGAGAGGATTGTGTTGAAAAACAATGGAACCCTTTTTTTCTGATCAAGACGAACAACATAACAGAATATTATTTACATAAATATGTTCTTTGAGTTTTAATTTTCAAAATTAGCATAGTTTACTGTTCAGATTCTCAATGCAGCGTTCCAAGCCCCCCCACCCCCCAACCCCCCTTCATTTATCTTAAATGGTATCCTCCCCCAGAAAGATTAATTGAGGCTGGAATAAAACAAAATGGCTCCCAGGGGGTGGACGACTGTTTGTTATTCATGTTGGTCTGAAAACGGCAACAGTAAATCCTCTAAGTTGTTGTTAAGCTGAGGGTATTACCATATGTGTGCCATTTCCATAGAGTGACAGCCCCCTTGGATCAACTGGGGACTATTGATCCAGCAGCACTCCATTTCAAGTTAATTGTGCTTGAAATGAGGTGCACACTCCCGAGCATACCTTTGTTTGAAAGGTGGTTATTTATTTTTATTTGGCCGGATGTTGATATCTGAGAACAGGAAATATTCCCCATTCTGACCATTCTTCGCTTTACAAATGTAGCAATTAGTGTCCTCAAAACTGTCAATAGGTTGAGTGTTGTGTCATTTTGTTCCAGAGATGTCCAATCAGACAAAACATTTTTAATGGCCACTCAAAAGGATTCTCTTAAATGAGCAGTCACAAAGGAACACAGACAGGTTTTAGAATTAAAAGCATAATTTATTATTTTTCAAGTTAAATCAAGTAAGTTTATTGTCATTTCAACCATATACACCACACACAGTGAAATGAAACAGCTTTACTCCAGGACCAGAGTGCAATGCAAGAGTTACACAAGGCTACACAAGGACAGGACTACGAAGATCCAAGACTTTAATACACTAGAGAAAACAACAGAAATTGACAGAACAGCATACAAGAAGCAGAAACAGGACTGAGGATGAACATGATTATTTTTTTACATATACAGTTTGAATTACCAGCAACAATATACATAATACCTTTATAAATATCAATAAGGGAATGGTTTGATGGTAGTGATTGTGGTGTGTGTATGTGTGTGTGAGGGTGTGGTCGGGGTGTGCGGCAGTTCAGGTGGGGTTCTTGTTTATGGGCTTGAAGTATATGTGTGTCAGTTTAAGTGTATGTGCGTATGTGTGTCTTAAGGAATGAGAAACAGTTTGGTGACGGGGATGATGGCTGTTTGATTTAGTTAATCATTCACTGGTCTCTTGGTGATTGATTTTCTACACCAGCATTTTAAATTCTAAAAAAGAGGGAGAAAAGCAGCCAGAAACGCCCCATGACAAATCATTTGCAAGCTGAAGGGAACACAAAAAAACAGTTGTGTCGAACTCAGTCGTGTCTCTAAGAGCAGCATAATGTGCCGTCACTTATATAACACTTCCTGGGGATTTTCTCCAAGAAACCAGTTTAGCGTTAATTCCTGATCAGAATGAAATGCGTCTGCTGTAGAAACCTCACTCAGGTGACTGAACCTTGTCTGAGACACCACCCAGAGAATATGAGTCGAAGCTTTGTGCACTGTATAATCTCTGTCATCATTAAGGCCAAAGCCGATTAGTGTATGTGACACGCGCGAGGCTGTGTACCTTCGGCTTCTGACAAAGATGCACAGAAACAGGATGCAGAGGAGTAAAGAAAAGCACTCTCTCATTAGTTAAAGAGGGAGAAGGGGAGAGAAGGGGGAAAAAACAGGATAAGCTCAGTTACAGACCAAACAGTGGCACTCTCTTGGATTAGAGTCCTAAGTGGCTGTGGCTGGGTAATCCCCATCGAGAGACAGCAGTGAATAGAAGGGAAATGAGAGTGGATCTAAAAGAGAGAAATGACAGAATATGACCCGCTCCTCTAGTATGGTGGGGTTTCTCCTAAGGCACACCGAGCCTTAGAAAACACCTCCTCTTCTTATATGGTTAGAACAACTCCTTCACCAGGCTGGCATGTTTAAGGGCCTATATCAGAAGTAATATTAGATCTAAACAAATAAAAGGGGTGTAATGGATCGCATTAAATGGACAAGCATACTGAGATGGGATTTAATTTGCATGCCAGATTAGCCTACTACTGGTAGCACGGTGGCCTCAGGGGCACCCCTTCCCTGTTATTAATAGGATCTAGTCCCTTAAAATCCATTAAGTCAATTGAACAAACCCATATATAATCTGATTTCAAATCCACCATGAAAATGTTTAACCAGTAGCCTTTGCCCCAGGCTGCCTTTTCCAGCAGCTGAACGTCATGCCAAGCAAAGACTGCTCCGGCCAACAACCCGTGGAGAGCAGTCCACAAAGGAGAAAGCTAAGCCCTGACTCGCTAGGCCATGCACTGCAGGGGAAAACAATCCTTCATTATCCACAATATATCACATACTAAAAGTACTATCCTACATTACAAGTAAAAGTCCAAGTCCACAAGTAAAAGCGTGCACTACATAGATATTCATGTTTAATGAACATCACATAAGGACAGCTGCCTGAGAAAAGGATGATTCATATACTTATACTTCATGAAGTGTTCTTGGCTTGAATTTATGGTTCTACGACAACCGTCCATGTAGAATCTTTACAGAAGAGGGATGTTCCTTAGATTTAAAAAGGTTCTTCACACTCAAACATCTGTTGTTCTTTTTTATACCAAATCCAATAACCTAAGTTTTTTTTCTTTTTATAAAAAATACTATTGCAAACTATTATAAAAGAGTGTGAGGTGCAAGACACTGGAGAGTAATCAAGAAGAGAAATATCACATTTTAATACAAAACCTTACTTACAAGTACAGTTAATTCTTCAGGCATCCACTGAAAGTTTGTTCTGTGTAACCTAAAGTGGTTGTACTATAGCACTGGTCACTTTTTGGTTCCATTTACACCTTTATTTTTAAAAGACCCTAAGTAGTTATTGGCTTTAATCTTATGTCTATCACATACATTATACGCCAAAAAGTATCCACACGCTCATTTAAATTAGTGAAATCAGCTACTTTACAGCACACTCATTGCTAACACATGCCTTCAACTGTGCACACGCAGCTTGAATAATTTCCATAGCTCACCATAAAGCCTTGTCCCCCGCACTGAGATGGGAAGCCACGGAACTGCATTTTCTGAAGTGATGGAGCGTCATTCATTACCTCTGAGGTGAGTTGGAGTCACCTGATCTTAAAAATTCCCTTGTGGCTGAATGTACTTAAATACTCACAGCAATGATCCCACATCTAGTATAAAGACTTCCCAGAGGAGTAGAGACTGTTACCGCAGCAAAAAAGTCAGCAAACTTACTGACATACAGTGCAGTTCTTTAGAAAACATCCATTATAATGAACTTCAAAGAATCAAAAGTGCTTCTTCAATGGTTTTGCTGCAAGGAACTGTTAGTGGTACTTTCAGTTTTTAGAGTATAGAGGCTTTCATACATTTGATATCATTTTATTTTGAAAAACAAAGACTTCTCCTAAAAGCAAAAATAAACAACTGAAGGCTTGACTTTTTTAAAGCCTTGCCTGAATCTCATGACAGCAAAGCCACAGGGATGCTCAGCAATGTAAGAGATGAGCAGGCAGAGTGTGTTGTGTATTAAAGAGGATGGAAGGGTGTCTACTGGCAGCTGTTTGTGGGCTTGGTGGAGCTCACTGCTGGAGGCACTCTGCTCTGTGCCCCCAGCACACACGGCCTGACATGGTCAGGGTCATGCCTGAGTGCCCCGGCCTGCCGCCCATTTACAGCTGCTCCCCCGTCCGTCTCTCTCTCTCTCTCTTCTCTCTCTTTCTTTCTCCCTCTCTCTCTCTCTCTCAGTTGGGGCAACTGGGGGATAGACAGTCAGAGAGAATAGATCCACACTGGGCAGCTGCACAGGCCAGGAGGACGAACTCATTTGGGGAAAATTCATGTAGTTTATAATTGGGGCCAGAACTGGAGGGGGATGTGGACAATGTTTCAGAAAGCCAACATGAATGCATGTATTAAGCTCCTCTTGTTTCGGTTGCTGACATGAACAGACAAGTGCTTTTTGTTTTTCCATTTGTCCTCTGCAAGTCAAGAGTGAATTGAAAGAAATATAGGGCACCTTATTTTTTATATTGTTACCTTTTTTTTTTTTTTTTTAAGAAAATAATCAGTATAGTTAACATTCCAATTATTCCAGTATATTTCTATTGTCATAATAATATATCACATATTAACTTTATAGTAGTCGAAAAAACAAAGGTGCCATAGTCTTATAAAGAAAGGTGCCAAAAGCATGTTGCCATGGACAAACCTCTTTTGGAACACTTCTATAGTAGAACCACTTTTGTATAAAAATGTAAGAGCATGTTTTATATGAAGGCTCTTTCAAACTTGAAAAGTTTCTTCAAACATTCTTTTTTTTTTCAAACATAGTTCTTTGGGCAAGCAAAAGTAGCTCATCTATGGCATCACTTAACAATTTGTGGCAACTTTTTAGTGTAGTGTAGTAGAACAAAATTTTATATTATATTTTAAGTATTTTTGTACATTTTGGCCATTTGTACTGATCCACTTATTAAAAAAACTGGAAACTGAAAAATGGAGTAACTAGGGTTAAGATATAACAGTGATTATACACAAGATCAGTTCATGAGCAAAGTTGTTTAAGTCATAATGGTAATGTAGCACCTACTCCACTCTACTACTTGAAATTCATTTGATGTAAGACTACCAGGAAAAATGCCACATAATAATTTTCCTTGTATTACGACTAAATACTGACGTGCTGTTTATTCACCATTTCATGCAAAGTTTTTATAAGGTCTGCCAGCTGCTTCCCTCTCCAATGGCGCATTATGAAAATACTGATGTTGGCCCTGAATTACATCTGTGTTCTTTTCCTGTCTGAATCCCATTAACATATAAAGTACTGCAAGAG
The DNA here is from genome assembly GCA_037577275.1 of Bryconaethiops microstoma. NCBI lineage: Eukaryota > Metazoa > Chordata > Actinopteri > Characiformes > Alestidae > Bryconaethiops > Bryconaethiops microstoma. Next base: position 17,020,876 of record JBBJLS010000148.1, on the reverse strand, counting down.
CGAGGTTTGATAACAGTTCATGCATTAACACACAAGGGAGGACCGTGCATCCCTGCATTTCAAACACCAAACGCTCCCAAGTGCCATGTTGTATCAACAGAATCTTGCAAATCAGAGCCGCTTTGTCTCCTTCCTGGAGGAAGCCCCCCCCCACCACCACCATCCCCCTCCTGACAGCTGACCGTAGTGCAGTTTGCCCATCACTGATTAATAAAATCTCCATTCTCCCAGCCGGCACCCAACCGGCACACACACGTTGTCTTTGGATGTTGACAACAACATCAGCGAGCAAACCATTCAGCGTGGCTACAATAGCACTGAGAGCTGAATGAGGCTCCGCGGTGAACATCAGCGCTCATTTCATTTGTAAAACACCAACCACAAAAAAAAAAACCTTAATCGAACGAAGCAATTAGTAGCCGTCCTCCTGAGGACTTTGCTTTGCCCCTAACCTTTACACAACGGTTTATGTCAAAGGATTTGTCACCTCCACTGTGAAGCCTTCTCGGCTTTTCAAAAATACACAATAGGAGGAAAGAAAGAAAAAAAAGTCCTCCAATCCTCCGCTGAGGATTTGGGCACTTATATAACTCCCAATTATCAAAACTTCTCCAGGCAGCCTCACAGCCCTCTGCTCTGTTTATATGACTCACAAAATATCTAATACTCAACTGTGTATAATGCCAGTGTGGCCACATGACTGCAGCAAAGGCTCTCGCACTTTCTGCCCCACTGAGTCAGGCATAATGGGTGTCTTGAAGGCTCCAGGCTCAGGCCAGCAATGCTAACAAAGCCTCGGTGGCTTGCAGGGAAGAGCATGTCTTCAAGCAACTTGCCAAAAACTCATTTTCAGGAGCACTCAGGGATTTCTGCAGGATGCTTTGGTAGTGCCATGACATGTCAGGCTTTAGATATCATGGCACAGGGGGGATTTGAGAATGCAGCGTAAAGTGTAAAGTACCAAAATAAATGGTTTGAGGATATTTACTTAAAAAAATGCAATTTGAAAGAATTTTCAATGGTGCTTTAACTTTAGGATAAATTGACCACTGCTTTGATTAGGCTGAATATTCCAAACATTTAAAGGAAAAATAAATACATAAAATACATTGAAAAAACATAGACACATACATACATACTACAACTACTACAATATCAAAATCAATAATAATAATAATAATAATAATGCATTTACTAAACAGAACCAACACAATGCCATACTCGGCAAAAACAGAAAATAACCCCATGCCATACACCTGTTCCTTAAGGTCAAATTACATATGGATGAAACATGGAAATCGAGAGGAAAAAAAACAGGTTGGGGAGGCATTCTACTTTATACCTCCTACCCTGTCTCACTGACCACGTCTCCCTCACTTTCTGTCTCCTATTCTCTTCCTCTCTCATTCCCTCTCTCAACCCTTGACTCTTGTCTCTCTCGAGGGCCACATTAATGTACCTGTTTACCTGATGGGTGGTCTTGAGCCGGGCTCAAATAAAGCCCCTTTCCCTGCAGATCTAAGTGTAGAGTAGCTGCTAATCCGATTTCAGGAAACAGCCAAGCCGCCCTCTAGCTTCCCAGCTTATTTCTACACCACTGTTGGAAAGAGGTGAGGGACAGAGGCTGGGGGGGCGGGTGTGGGTTGGAGGGGGGCAGAGTGCATCATTCAGCAAATATTCAAAGCCAGACTTTGGGACCACCTAACCTGTGGCTTTTATTGCCGACCCCGTAATGAGGGGGGGAATATTACCTTTTCACTGCCTCTGCTTTCTTAACTACGTTCTGCCCTCGCAGGGGCATTACAGTGGCCAAATATAAAGCCGGGTTTCATGGAGCCTGGGCTTATCTGGCCTCTGAAAGTATGTGAGACATGCCGGCGAACAAAGGGCCATCTCTCCGCCAGCAAGCAGGGTGAGGGGATCTCTTTCAGTGGCCACAGATTGCCCTGTGTTCCCTTAATTGACAGACCCTGGCCGGCAGGGACAGAAATGACATGCAGCTGCCCCTGGCCCAGCTCGTGCAGGTAGACCACCTTTCAGCAGGGAAATTGTCTCCAATCCTCCATTCTGCGTGGGGGTCCTCTACTCTGGCCTCACAAGTTTGCCTTTCCCGACACAATCTCCAAATTAGACAGAAACAAAACTGCAACCAAGCATAGCTATCTCTTCCAGTACAACATTAATTTCAAGCCGCGGTCTGCATACAATGTAAATAAGTTAACATTTGGTTTAAACATAATCACATCTTATGGATACAATTTCAGCAAAAATAAATGTGAAAGCATCATGACTCAACAACTGGTCATGTATGAGCTCTTTAAAGTCTTCAGCAAAAGTCTGTAAGACTGCTAGATACACTACACAAATGCTGGGAAAGGTGGGTGGGGGTGGCACCCTACTCCCTCGCCTGCTCTTTTCTCTTACACAGTCTGGGGAAAGCATGGCCTCAGCTGGCCAAATGCAGGCAATGCAACTCACTTCTAAAATCTTATTCTGACTCAACTAGCTCATACTACTCAGAGCTCACCAGAAATAAATGGAACTTATACAAACTATTTTTAATTTAAAAGTAAAAAAAAAAAATATAATAAATATAATAAAACAAGGATAGGTTTATATTTGTTACATATTTCCAATATGAAAATAAACAATTTCAGACATCTTAAAATTGGTGAAATTCAAATACTAGGACTGCCATTATCCATCATTGCAATTTAAAAATCATGAAGGAGCTGTGTAAAGTTAATCATAAAAAAAAGAAAAATAATAATTACATTATGATGATGATAAATACATAAAAAGTTAGATTTTCACCTGCAAATACACCAGGAACCTCCTCTTAATTCAGCTGTCAAACTCGTGGGTCATATTCACGATACCTCACACAAAGTAACTCAGAAAGCAAATTGTCAGGTATAGCAAGGAACTGCGACTGAATCAAAAGCAAAAGCCTAAAATTCTCTCCTTTGGTCAGTGTTATGATTTCAAACGTACATACAACTTTCTTACAGTTAAATAACAGACAGCTCACAGTTTCTTTTTTTAATCACCTCCTTGTGTGGAACCCAGCCAAATAAAACTATTACCACGTTTATTACTGTTTATAAATTCAGATGAAAAAAACTATGATGTGCACTAAATAGAGCATAGCCATGCATATCACTTGACAGATGACACCAGCTTTAAGAGCTTCTTCCAGCACGGGCCAGTGTGTATGCATGTACAGTATGCAATGGCATCAGGAGACATGAGTGTCAGTGCTGATCCCTGGTGTACTGTCAGATGTCAGCAGGCCCGAGGGACTTCCCTTTCAGCAGGGAATACAGCCGGCCATACGGCATCTGTCGCTGCCGCTCAAATCAGCCTTCACATCGAGCCTCACCCACACCAGACCGGTCCAGTGCTGCAACATAGCCAACTGAGGGTCAGATTTAATAAGGCTCTTCAGTCGTTTTCTTTTTTCTTAGATGTGTGGAAAGTCATCCTCTGGTTTCTGTTTGTCATGTTTTCTTAGTCATGCGCAATACTGATCAAATGCAGAATGTTCACATTTTCTGAACATATAATTATATCACAATGTCAGATGGGCATAATATACTATAGTAAGAAATATGTAAACCAAATAGAAACCATATTTAGAGGAAGGAAACTACTTATGTTTATGGTTGTTACACATTTGGAACCGTTCTTTCAAAATCATGCAGCAAAAGACACGTACATAATTTTTTTTTTTCCTATTCACATTTGAACGTATTAAAATATATTCAGTATTGTTATCTGACATTATTGTCAGCATACCAGGAAAGACGGTATATCATTCACTACTGATTTCTCTCATTTATTTTTTAGCAACAAATATAATACGGCTCACACCTTTGAAAGTACATCACAAGCTCAAGTAACATACAGTGGCGAAGATTGCAATGCACTAAATTCTCAAGGTAGTGAGTGTATTTAATGTGGGGCCAAGCAGGATTGTGGGAGGTAACTCCAGTCTAAGAGAAAGGATGAGATAAGACTGTCCCATCTCAGCCCTTCCTCACTGTTACCTGAGGAATGCCACCCAAGTCAATAAAAGCCCTCTTGTGTCTGTCAGGGCTCTTTCAGTGCCCCGTTTGATGGCCCATCATTCTGCTGCTGCTCTGAGATGACCTTGATCCCACACTTAGCCACAGTGTGGCGGGAGTCTATAAACATGGCCTATAGAGTCTAGCTCTCAATCTCCTAACAGCCCTGCACATTACAAACAAAGGTAAATAACACATGGCTGTGAATGCGACGAGGCCATTTGCTCTGATACTTGGCCGCCAGTAAGTTCCCTTGAGGGAGTGAGTCCTCATTACTTGTCTCTGAGAAGAGCAGTGCAATGATAGCCAAGCCTGAAGCAAATCAATAACTTTCTGTTTTATGGAGCAGGTATAGGAGAAAGCCAGGATATATGTTTATTTGACTATTTAAATAGATGGTGTGCATCTTTTAAATCTCTATTGATATGTTTCAATAATGCAACTGAATTACTTATTGCCTTGAATCAATAGGCTTATTTTTCAGATGTTCATATCAAATGGCATCATTCAGTACTATGAATTATCTGGTCTTAATTAAACTAACATATGGTCTGTCTATATAAAGTACAAAATCATGACAGTGTGGAACTTAAATATGAGTGCATATCAGATTTGTAAATATAACGGACTTCTTTTTAATGAGTATTTAACTCACCTCTAAATATTGCCCAAAAAAGTGAAAATGACATTGTGGAAAAAAAGTCTTTTTAAAAAGGAAAGAGCTTTTAAACTGCAGAAATATTGCAGAGACATTTCACAATACCACTTTCCCACAATTTGGATGGTGTAATACATCATCATCTAGGTTTCCTTTGAGCTATATGACAAATAAAAAAAGTGAAAACACACATATTTGTGCACTTTCTGCTGCCTGACAGTTTGTTTACATCAAAACACTGGGAATTAAAATGCTTCACATAATAATGTCATTTGCTGCAAAAAACTGTAGTCAGTAAGTTTAGGTTACTCAATAAAGAAGATAATACTAAGAACTTTCCAAATCTAATGTAAAATATTATCACACCTTTGGCTTTCCCGGCTTCCCAAAATAACCTAATGATAAGGAGTTTAATTGTTTGAAAAATTTTATTTTTTAATTGTAGTATTATTTTTCCATCTGAACTGTTTCAAAAGAGGTTACGTTTCTCTGCCATACAGCAGTTTAAGAGCTTTTCATTTAGAACGACTGTTTTATTTTCTCTGTAAGTATGAAAGAGGCAGCATTCCTTTAAAAAAACAGTTTGTAGTAAAAAACTTTCCATTATAGGCCTTCACTTACTTTTTACCTATTTTAAGTATCACAAACATTTAGCAGCGAAAATAAGTTTTGTTGACGTTCATAAAATATTACCGACACATTGTTTTCACGGCCAAGGAACTTTTTGAAGCGTTACAGCATTTTTCATTAAAATAGTACTTTGGATAAAAAAGTAGCTACTTATCAGAATCAGAATCAGAAAACTTTATTTATTCCGGAGGAAATTGTTTAATTGTTTAATGCAATCAGGACTGTATGAACAATAACCAATCATTATATAACAGAAATGCCTGAAGAGTTACTGGACTCTTATCAGTGACTATAAGCATAAAACTACAACCTCCAAATAATACTGTATAGTACCAACAATGTATTATTATTATTGTTGTTGTTGTTGTTGTTGTTGTTGTTGTTTGCCACAACAGATCAGTGAGAATGTCTTATTATATGCACTTACTTCATAACAAATTTTGAAAATGTTCAGAAACAAAGTTCTGTTCGAACGTCCCTGTTAAATAGTAGTACAAAACATGAAAGTCGCCTGCTCTATTTTCTTAATGTCAGTCCTTAAAGGAAGCCAAAAAGCCATCTCAAATCCCTGAGTGAGTGCTAGCTAGGTAAAGAGGTATGAAGTCCTCTCCACTGGCTCCTGCAGTCCTCTTGACTTTTGTCTCAAGCACCTCAAATGTTACTGCAAACTCAGCGGCGCTCTCACCAGGATACTGACAATAGCCCCCACCAAAGCTTTTTGGCTCCAGCAGGGGCCAATGAAACTAAAAGAAGACAATACAGAAGCTCTAAGCAACACGGGCTCAACAAACTGTCTAAGAGCATTTGGATATTTAGGCTCTGCTTACAACTTCTTTTGCTTATAAACCACAATATTTTTTATGTACGCAAAGATGAGTCAGATTAATTAAAGAAATGTTTAATGCAAAAGACTAATTAGAATTTTACTTACATTTTGATGATTGTAAAAAAAAACTGTCTATATAGTTTGCTTGTTTAGGTGTCTTCTATAATTAAAATGTCAATTTAGTAGCTAATTTTATGTACACCAATCAGCCATGATATCAAAACCACTGACAGGTGAAGTGAATAACACTGATTACCTAGTTACTGTGGCACCTGTGAAGCAAATGAACAGTCTGTTCTTAAAGTTAATGCATTGATAGCAGAAGACGTGGACTAGCATAAGGATCTATACAAGATGAACAAGGGCCAAATTGTGATGCTCAGATCAGAGCATCTCCAACCTGTTCTCGGTGTTCACGGTATGCAGTGGTTAGTACCTACCAAAAGTTGTACAAGTTAGGACAGTCGGGGAAATGGCAACAGGGTCATGTGCACCCAGGCCTCACTGATGTGTCTGGGTTGTCCACTGCTGAAAGTGCCTACAGTAGGCATGTGAGCATTAGGACAGCACCATAGAGAAAAAAGGTGATCTGTTCAGATGAATCATGTTATCTTTTACATGTTGTGGACGGTCGGTGCCTGTGTCACTTACTTGGGCAAGAGAGCACCAGGATGCACTACGGGAAGAAGGCAAGTCAACAGATGGTGTGTAATGCTCTGAGCAATGTTCTGCTGGGAAACCTTGGGTTCTGGCATTAAGGTTGACTTTGACATAAATTAACTACCTAAATATCGATGCAGAGCAAATACAAATGCTTTATGGCCAAAGTCGTCCTTGAAGGCAGTGGACCTCTTCAGCAGGATAATGCACATGCTGCAAAGATTGTATGGGAATGGTTTGAGAAACATGATAAACAGACAGATTCCCCAGATGTCAATCCAAACGATCATCTGCGGGATGTGCTGAACAAACTAATTATTTCCATAGAGTCCCCACCTTTTTACGGGACCTAAAGGAACTACTGCTAACATTTTGGTGCCACGGCACATCTTTAGACGTCTTGTGGAGTTCATACCTCAATGGATCAGAACTGTTTTAGTGGCGCAAAGGGGATCTACACAATATACGAAAGATGATTTTAATGTTAGGGCTAAGCGGTGTAAACCATAATTTAAAAACATTGTGACAATCCTAAAAAAATAATATTGTATGATTTTTACATTCTAAGAGAAAAGCTCCTCCAGCCAGCTACAACATGACTGAAAATAATCTGTGATTATCATCCCCACTCAAAACTGAACTCAATTTAACCTCATCACATCCTGGCAATGGAATATGCTGGTGTGGCAAATTTCACACAGTAGATTAACACACAGCCAGTGTTTCACACTCCTACTTTACACCTCTTGTGACAAACAACATACTGTAAGAAAATTAACAGTAATGGGGTTACACCCACAGTTAGAGTGCTATAAATATATAAATGGGTTTTTTTTTCTGAAGCACACATTTTGCAAGGAACTACTACCCCTGAAAACTGTAAATATATGCAGATTTTGTTGGTTTTGTTATTTGGTTTACAATCATTTTCCATTATTATATGTACTTTATATTTGCCAAGACACATGACAATGACAGTAGGTTGCACCACAAGCAACAAAACCAATCAAGCTACCAAGTGGCTCTTGATGGCTGTGCATATCACCACAATTTTCCAACTACTGGCCACTGATTGCATTTCAGCCTAGAGGTGAATATTACATGCTCACTTAGCACCTGAGATCAGGCAGGCTGTGTCTTCCCCTCCAGTGGCCACTTGCAAAAGCAAGACTCCGAACTTGACACACACCATGCGACATCTCCCACAGACAGCCTCTAGTGAATGATATTCTGCTAACCACCTGTTTGTGTGTGTGTAAATACACACAGCATTTCATAACATCCAAAAATAGCTGCTTGAACTATTGTGAAGGATCTATACAGAAACTACACGCATTTCTGTTAATCATTTAAAAACCGGGAAAATGTGAAAACAGTTGCTTGTTCTTCATTGTGCCGTGGATGCATTAGAGTGCAGTCAGTGTGGCTGAGAGGTGTTTTGTGTATTCACAGGCAGCAAAGGACTTAACCCTGCTATCCAGGGGTGAGAATACAATGGTTCAGGCACCAGGGGTCTGAAACTATACACTTTAATAAAGTCACCAATGGCTAAATGAGGAGCTGCGATCGCACTCACATTACCAACAACAAGGGCCGCACTATGCCTCAAGGGGTTTTGTTTTCCACAAATATGCTAAGCTAATGCAGACCCAAAAACACAGAAACTTGATCACAACTTGAGTTGGTCAGGTTTAAGAAGAGAGTTTTTTTCCCTTGTTTTCAACCAGCAACCAACACTAAGAGCTTAGACTACCTCAGCTGTGGAACCTGAGCTAAAACACGCAAAAACATGCAGCATAGCAGCTCAGCTGTGTCCTAAGCTACACAAGCCGAAAGTTATTGTGTCATTGCACCAGGCTGGGGAAAGGCTGCTACCTGGAGATCAAACTACATAAACTACTGTTGAGGTGTTTGTCATTTATGGTTTGGTGCTAAACGTTCTTCTGAACATGAGGGGAGAGAAAGAGGAGAGAGAGAGAAAGAGAGGGAGAAAGAGAGAGAATACAAACTTTGGAGTCTCTCCTTTGGGCCCCCCATTTGGACACAAGAGAGGTCGCAACCTCCCTCTTTATTTTTCCCAAGGCTGTTGGGCTAATGAAGTAACAACAAACTGGGCCGGCGGCTAATTTGGAGTGGCATTTCCTGGCCCCTCTTGGCCCACAGAGATGTGTTTCATTTTCTCTTATCAGTGCTTCAGTCATGTGGCTTTCCGCATGGACGCCCCTGTCTCCCCCCATCGTTGGCCTAATGGAAACTTTGTTAATGTCATTAATCTGCCGAATAGGACATGCACTAAACACACATCAGCCTGTTTGTACCAGCTTTAGGGAGAAAACGCCAGGGGCTGTTTAGACTTGAGCACCGCATAAAGACACACCAATAACGAGATTTCATCGTTTGTACCACTTTATGTGGTGGTCAGCTTCAGCGGGGTGTGTGCTTTGATCAAGCCATGTCATAATTCCTTTCGAAAGCGTACAGTGTACGAATTACGTCCTCACAATTTCACTGGCACGTCAGCGCGCCCAGCCTTTTAAACCATAAGTGACATTTCGATGAGAATAACATGAGGAGTGATTACTGTTCAGATAATAGATGCAGAGCCTGCACAAAACTATGAATGCCACCAATCGGCCTGGAAAATGATAAATGGAATGTTCAAATTAATAACACTACTAATATAACCTTATAAGCATTACACGCCAACAAACAATCCACTTGTCCTTCCTCATCTGTCAGAGGGACAGCACTGGCAGGAAAAAAACAAGATAGGAATAAGCAAAAAGAGACAGGAAAGTGTAAAAGTAGGTCAAACATTATACACTTCTTAGTCATTATCAGAATGCTTATGATACTTTGTACATGGCACATTTTATTGGTTGTTTTGCACTGGTTTCTTCTAACTTAACACACTTTAGGGAAAATTCCTTCATTTTGTAATATTCTGCCTGTGTGGTAGCTGTCATGTTGAGCTGGCACACAAAGAGATGCTCCTTCCCCTTCGCACATCAAAACAGAGGGCCTGCATAAAGCTACCTTAATGATGAGTCAGGTGACTCAGAGAGGCCTCTCTAATTAAGAGACTTCATTCACACATTCCCTCCACTCCATGAATGGCCACTCTCAGACCGACATGTCATATAGCTCCATTCATAGCAACCAAAAACATGGGGGGAGCAGAGCTCAACTGTGAGGGGATGGGTAACGGAGGGGACATTTTCTTTTGTGCGGCGCTAAGCTTCTGGGGCCAAATGCCAGCGGGCTTACCCTAGCACTGGCTGCCCATGTGTTTCTTCTTTCTCCCACATGGAGTAATTAGGAAGATCTTAATGGGTTTCCAGGTTTATTAGTGTCCAAGAAAAGCTTCAAATGTCACTTTAATTAAAGGGGATTCTGCAGACAGCCTGTGTGGCAATGTCACCAGTTCAGAAAAAAAAATCCTTGTTTGGGCACAAGGGGAGGAACAGGCCAGGCCCTCAATATACACAAAGAGACCTGAAGTCCTAAATAGAGACCAACTAGACCCATGGTCAGAGACAAACTAGATCATTTGACCTCGACAGAACATTAAACTGACAGCAATTATCGCTTAAAATACCACAATGACATCTACGAGTCCTCTCTATTCATATCAGCATCAGCAATCCTCCTCCTCCCAAAAAAAAATGTGCCATTGAAAAAAAAAAAAATCAGTCCCAAATTATTTTGGAGGATAAATTTATTCCTGGCATATCCTATGCTCGTTCATGCAGAATATAAAATCCTAGATTATTTCTTGCTTGGTTAACTCGCATCCGGTCTCCTCGTTCACAAAGCCACTCTAATGTTGCCATTAGTTATGCTTCTCTGGTGGCCAAAAGATGAATCCTGAGGTCCTCGCATCCAATAAATGTGTACATGAATGGTGGAGGGAGATAAAATACATCACTGAGATAGAGAAGAGGCCAGTTCATTGCTGGAACATCAAAGTGGAAGATAATTAATCAATATGAAAATGACATGGCCTCCACTTTGAAATCTGCAGCACACAAAAGCCTTTTTTACACTTCCGAATTTTCTCTCAGACGATGCCACAATACTGAAAACTGAAAAAAAGGAAAGATGCTTGTTGGACAATAGGAAATACATCACACATTTTATGAAAAAATACAATCTACTCTTAACCTATTGCTGCTTTCAGAAGAAAAAAACACATATATCCAGAAAGGCGACTTTACAAAAATGGATTTCTTTAATCCATTTTGAACAATATCTTTTGGCCCATTTGCCATGAAATTTCGACATGATGTGAAGGGCACCGAGCCAATTTTTAGGTTTTGTGTGATGTAAAGATACCACTGTTAAATACCGGGTATCTTTAAATATAGATTTTAATTACACAATTTCCACTTAAAACATATAAATATAAAATATATTTCAAATACCAAAAATTATGTTTTAGTGTAACACCCAAAATTTCAACTATATATGCCACAACAAATATCTATTCAAAAATCCACACTATTAACAATTTGTTGCCAATGTTAAAATGTAAGGTTCTTAACTCCTGGTTGCTCCCTTATGAAAGAGAAATTTTCAGTGTAAAGCATCTATTGTTGTCTAGTTGGGTAAAGAAAGAGTTTTATGGCACAGGTGTGTAATTCTATGGGCTTGGAGCCTGGAAAGGTGATCTGATAATTGGCCCCAGGGGAAACAACTGTGTGTCTAGGGATTGTCTGAAGAAGATAAGGGACAGGAACTTGTAATCAGGTATTTTATTAAGTGTCAATTTGCCACAACAGTGTATTCTCACAGAAACAACTTCAGAATTCAGAGAATCCCGAGTAAATTTCTCTTCATTTGTAGAGCAAATGGAAGTAAATGGAATCATAATTTTTAAAAATCGAAATTACCATACATGCGTTAACCGTTTTATATTTTGGCAAAATAAAAGATACACATTTCACCAGTCAAAGTGATCATCGGATGATTAATATATGCATTTAAACAATAAAACAGAGAAAAGTAAAAGAAAGTATAAATAATATGTGAAAGATAAACAGTTTAATTATTTCAGTGATATCAGAAGGGCATATAGTGTGAATGTGTGTTGTAAAAAATTGCAGTGCTTTCTAGACTAAGCTCAAACTTAGTACAAAGAGTGCTGCCACTTTTTCATGCTGCGCAATTGCATCTGGTGGCAGCAAAGCGAAACGGCAAGCTTTATTTTCCTCAGACAGTAATGCTAGCGAACCTTTGGCACAGAAAACCAGTGCCTCATACCTTACTCAGGGCAGCTCAGTCAATGGAACAAAGTTAGAAGAATGGAATACAGTCACAGAACAAAACACACACGCCGGAGTGCCAGTGGAGAGACTACGGCTGGAATTCCACTCTGTGTGCAAGATGAGCAAAATGGTGACAGGAAAGAGTGGGATGAGGCCTTTACTCCTAAGCTACGCATGTTTTCAGCCAAGAATAATTTCCATTTTCATAGGCAAGACTATAGCCACGAAATACATCCATCAGTGTAACTACCTAGCTGAAAACATCTGCTTGTGCTTAGTCTGCATTAATACAACCATGTTTGCGATGTTATAGCAAACATTTTTTTTTCTCCCATTTTGTCATACAACACAGTTTAAAAACGTCTACAAGACAAAACAAGGCTAAAAAAAGCTAACAAACCCCAACAGAGTCTAACAACATTTTACCTAAGATAGATAGTTACATAAATAAATAGACATATATATATATAAATATATAAAACTATAATGTAAATGTGTGCATAAATGTCTGAAAATTGCTTTGTTACATTTTAATTCTGTTATTCTGTCATCCTAATTTTAAAAACAAACAAACAGCAAGAACAATAATAATAATTAATGATAATAACAACCTCACGAATCCTAGATGGGTTAGCTGAGGTGTATGTTGATGCCACATCTAAGTGCAGATGAAGGTTGAGCTGTTTGCTCACACGGCATGGTCCGCCCTTATTTATGGATTCCAAGCAGTGGCACAGACATCAGTCCGGCCCAGTGTTTTGACGGGACACTAATGTTGAGCTCGGATGAGGAATCACTTTAAGGTGCTTTCTGACACATGATAAATGGCATCTGACCTGAAGACACTGAGAGGTGAGAAGCCTTGTGGCACTGTTGTGGTGTTGCTCTAAAAAAACATTTCCTGTGTTGCTCGAGAGGCACCACACCTTAGAGCCCCTCTATACAGGGCCATACAATCTCGCTACAGTTGGAGATGGAGATGACCAAGAGCGATAAACAAAGAAAATTTAATAAGCTCTTATGCTTACAAGCGTTCAAAAGTAAATCTGAATCCGACATGCAAAACTAAACAACACAACAGTAAGCTGTTGGCTCATTTGGCTCATTAGTTGCATTTAATTTACCCATGTCAGTCACTCTGAAGCGAACAAAAAAAATTCAGATCCTGTAAAAACACAAAAGCACAAAGTTCCTGAACTGAATGAACGCATGCATGATTTCTACATTCTTCTCTCAGCCACATAAATGATCAAACCTGATGACAGTCTAAGTCTGAGGAAGAGACAGAGCTTACAAAAGGGAAAGTGACAGGCCCTTCTACAACAGATGTTTCTACCGAGGGGAGTCTACTCTCCACTGAGCAGTCTCACACATGAGAGACACCCAAAGCTTTGGAAACAGTCCTGAAAATGTATGTTCACTGATAAGTATGCCGTCTCAAATACTGACTACAGCTCACACAAAACGTCCCCGCCATGTGCAGTTTTACAGGGGACCATTCTGGCCCTGATGAAAATATAAACATCTATTTATGCAGCTGATGAGAATGACATATCCATTAGTGCAAAAAAGGAAAGCAGACTATGTTGCACCTTACCATAAAAAGATAAGCTTCTATCGATCCACAATCTGGATGGAAGCCAGACTATTGACAGGAAGACAAAAGACACCGGCGCAGTCATTTGTCAAAAATGTTGTGCCCTTACTCTATCATGGAAAGTGAAATTTTCCCACTGGAAGTGATAACACGCTTGTTCTTCAGTTTCACCAGATCAATATTAATATGTGGGGGGTCCCGAAGACAAATGTGAGACACACTTTAACCGGTTCGCTACTGAGACACAAACAGTTTTCTAGAAATCACAGGTTGAATTATACGGTGTACTTCTCGGTGGCTGTGTCACACAAAGATAACCTACAACGCTAATGTACCCGATAAAGATCTCGGTGTCACAGCGGTAAAGCCGGGTTACTGTGTGGACAAGCTGACCTTTAAATTGTTTCTCAAACTAATAGTAAAATGAGTAGGTCTCTTTCTGGAGTGCCAAAGTGTGGGGACACACCTGCTACAAAGTGATATGTGTTCATGCCCACAGAACAATAATAAGAAAAAAAAAATGAATATGAAAGGGCATAAACAAGAAGGATTCAGCAATATCAGCAACTGTTCATCAGAATCAGAAAACTTTATTCATGCCAGAAGAAATTGCTTAAATTACTTAAATGTTGAGCATAAACTGAAAAAATGCTCAATAGGAAATATTTTGTAATATTTCTCTAAGCTTATAACAAAGATTCTCAGCAGTGCATTCAAGCTCAGACATGGCATGTTTCTTGTCTAAACTAGACTAAAGCTGTGTCCACTTCACAAGACGGCATTATGCCTCCTGTTCACGGTGGGTCTTGGGGAGCAGTGGCCAGTCTGGTGCCCATTTCCTTGAGACAGGATCTAAGCAGGAGCCAGACGGGAAGGCAAGCATGGCTCGCAGGAGGCCGGATAAGCCAGCTCTGATGGCTTGATACAGCTCCAGACCCCCAAGCCTGATACGCTGGCCACAAAGCAAGAAAAGTTTGCTCAGTCTGTCAGCAGGATTGGAGCAATTAGACAGATTATAAATTCTCTACAAAAACTAAGAAGCTTTTCAATTCGGAACAAAAACTTCTAAAAATTATCAATTTAAAAAAAACTAAGAAGCTCTCATTACTATCAACTTTTGACATCACAACAAATGAATGATATTTCAAACTATAAGAAAGCTCACAATACGAAGAAAAGTTAAAAAACACACACACACACACACAATTAACAAACCAGATTCAAAACTAAATAAATGGATTGAATGGATTAAATTCAATACTTACTTTCAATATGAGTAATAATAATAATAATAATTATTATTATTATTATTATTATTATTATTATTATAAAAATAATACGTCTTAATATGCATGAGATCCTATTCATCACAAAGCGGGCAAAATATCAAAACATTGTTATTGCTTATTGTTTCAGAGTTTTTTTCATGGGAATAAATGATAAGCAGATATTAAAATAATGTACTGTATACGTTTATTTGATTCTGCAATGTCCTTCAGTCTCACATTGCAGAATCAACACTGTCTTCTCATTTTCTCAAACACACATTAAAGTTGGAGTAAAGCCATGAAGTGATACATTCAAGCAGTTCATTACAGAACAGATTTGCACAATTTCTATCAATTTATGTGCAGAGCAAACACAACCCCCTGATTTGATTTTAACACTTAGGTAATTTAATTCAAGGTAACATATAAATTTGAGCTAATACATTTTGTGATGCAATAATATACATTCAAGAAAATATAATAACAGTTAAATTTGAAATCGCTGTGCCTGAACCGCAAATCATGCATTAATCAAATAATTAGAAAAGTGTTCCGAACGACAGCTCCTGGTATTATTGTCTAAAGTTGGGTAAAAGGTAATTAATTTGGCAGCAAATTATTTGCACTGTGTTTGGTTCATCTAACGAACGAGAGGAAATTGCAAATCAGTGCTGAAGTCTTCCACCATTGTCTCTAAAAAGATGGAAATCTTTTACACTAAGCACAATATACACATTGTGTATCCAGACCCTCCATTGTGATATCGGCATGCTTGAGTGTACCAATTGCTGCTAGTAAAAAATCTGAAAGACACTTATTTTTCATACAAAATGTGCCAGATATATTTATTAATCTGTACTGAATACAAATGTACCTGTCCAAGAAAGTTAAGACGAGACTAAGAAATGATTCAGGAAATTGTTCGAAGAATATACAGGAGATATAAGGACATTACAGCACTATTTGCATAGTAAGCCCCAACTTAAACTAAACACTAATATAACTACATTTATTCAGTTAAATTACAATATAAATAATAACAATACTTTAATTTAATTCAAGAAATATCTTTAGTAAATTTCAGTTCCACCATCAGTGAAGGGAGCATAATAAAGGCTGTAAGATAAGGCTCTTATACTCATTTTGCAAGTGCTAAATACTTAGAACCAACATGTATATTAAAATACAATTATATTAGACTCCTCTATTATATTCTATTCTATTATATTATATTATATCGCCTCTATTCACCGAATATTGGGCACCAATAGAACAGCTTCCATAAACCCCCAGTCTAGTTAAGAAGAGTGGCATTATGACATATAAAATTTGTGCTTGAAGTGAGTTCATACACCCCGTGAAGCTGTGCACAGTAGTGTGATGTGCTTGATGGGACACAGGTCCCTGCAGGTTCAGTGATGGTGGTCTCTGTGGCCCACCTCCTGCTCCTGGGTTTTGGCACACTGGCAGATGGGGCACATCATGCCATCAAGTGGAAAACGATGAGATGCCAAGAAAAACTGAATGAGTGGCTCAACTGCAACTGTTCCTCCAAAGGTGACAACGAAAAAGTTGGATCCACAGATGATCTTCAGCGATTTTAATAGGTCTTTTTAGATAACAACATTCTGTGTGTTTTGCTTACTTTTTTCTCTTTACCCTTTTTAATTTAAGAACAGTTTAGAAAGTTTATGTAATAACTGTTTGAGGCATTAGAAATCAAAAACAACTTTTCACTAGGAAAATGAAATCTAATACAAATAACTGCAGAATAAATTATAGCATTATTTACTAAACTGGTGTTTTGTAATTGAGCTATTGAGCTGCTTATTTTTTTATTGTTATAGAATAAATTGCTATCCACTATTAAAGTAAAAAAAATTATAGAGTGAATTATTATAGGTCTGAGCAGCGTTATTAAGAGAGAAGTACGTGACTCAATACAGCCATCTAGTGCTGAGTTAAGCTATGTTTTTGTGTTTCAGGAATTAGACTGATATTCCTAGTAATGTTATTAATAAAGATCTGTATAGAAAACGTGATATAAAAGAATCACTTTAATGTTTAAAAAGACAAAATAGAATACTTTTGAACGGAATTCATTCAACATCTGTTTGTGGGTACACGATTCCACTCAAATTACGCCTAACAAATATAGTATCATTCTCCTACGAGATTGCTTTCATGTTTACCTTTTGGGTGAATTCCAGTA
>JBBJLS010000148.1:16983860-17001206 GCA_037577275.1 Bryconaethiops microstoma | reverse complement strand
TGTGTGTGTGTGTGTGTGTGTGTGTGTGTGTGTGTGTGTGTGTGTGTGTGTGTGTGTGTGTGTGTATGTGTATGTATATGTGTATGTATATGTGTATGTATGTATATGTGTATGTATGTATGTATGTATGTTTGTTTGTTTGGGTGTGTGTATGTCTCTATATTTGTGTTTACAAGGTCTTAAAAAAACAAAGGACAACCTGGGGCCCTGTTTGTTTTTACCTTTTTATGTCAGTGTGCTGTGGCCGGTGTTGATCCAGAAACATTTGTAAAACATGGGCTAATGTTCTCCCAGCTAACACCACAAAACAGAAACAGACTCCAGAGAGAGAGGTGAGGTTTCCTGCAGGTCTGATCTCAGGTCTGAAAGAAACTGGAGTCTCTGCAGGTCCACCGAACACGAGTGTGTGTTTACATCCAGAAGGAAATGATGTAAGAGATTTTGAACACACTCCGGCGCGCAGGGTTAACAGCTTAGCCATCTGAAGCTCACATTTAATGGCCCTGTAGCCTAAACACCATTCATTTGCAACGATTTTGTGTTTTCTCCTCTTCCTTGCTATTCGGGACCTGTTCTGGTGGTTGTGTTGAAAAGGTGACCTGTTTCTATTCGCTAAGCCAGCATTAGCTCGCTGACAAGCTACATTAGCTTGTTCTTTCTGACCAAATTTCGCTAGTTTGCTTTTAGCTCATCTGCAAAACATAGAAAAGTAAGAAAGCTGTATGCATGATTAATAACCTGAAGATGTCTTTAGTTTGCAAAAATATTGATATTTTTGTGCTCAACCTAGGTTAGCAGCATGGCTAGCCCGGTTGCTAGGCTGCAGGGCTGCTCAAAACAACAGAATGCAGCCAGTAATGTTAGGAGAATCTAACCATTAACGTTACAATTATCTTGTTCTCCTAAAAGATTGCCTGTGTTTTGATCTAGTAACACGTACATACCAACAATATTACAGGAATGTTGCATAGCTTAATGGGTAAGGGATAACCAACATTAGCCCTTGTTGTGCTAGCTCGATTTCTTCCAAGTAAATTAACTTTTTGTGTAATGTCCTAAAAATTCAACAATCTTAACTTTTCTAAGTTTGTAGTACTCACCCTCTTTCACACCGATAATGTCAGCAACTGAAAGTTACCCCTGCTGTTTGCAGCTCAGTTGCTTTCTGTCTAGCAGTCATGTTTGTTCTTCTGCTATTGACTGTTTAAAAAAAAGATTATAGTTTTTGTTTAAGCTGTTTTTGTATTTTTACTCTCTCTTCTGTCGAAATCACATGTATTTTCGTTCTCTGCTGTTTTAATCAGCTGCAGTCAGAATGGAGCTTCAGAAGATCATTCATGATGCCCTGTACAACTTCGTTCAGTCACACATCCCACATGCAGATCTGAGGTGAGTTATTCCTCTTGTCCTTGCAGCTACCAGAGAAGCATCAGCCAGGCTTATGATAACATTTTCCTTTTCTCTTTTCTTTCATTTGCAGCACTCTGGACGATGTACTGCTCTCATACATCACTGGTGTGCTGGAAGATCTTGGATCTCAAACAGGCATCGAGGAGAACTTCGATGTGGAGGTGTTTGTGGAGATGCTGGAAGCTTACATTCCAGGCTTTAGTGAAATTGACAGGTAAAACAAACACATTATTTTCTGAATCAATAACTTTTGTGATTTAATTAATGTTTAAGATTACTTTATCAGCAGCAGCTGTGAACACCTACATAGTGTGATGAGGCAATGTTTCTCCATAGACCACAGTGCAACATATGGCAACATACAACATTCAACAGCGCAGACAAACAATAAATGGACAACAAGTGCGGACATAACATAAACCTTCTAGAGTGATGTGAATTGCACCACAGTATGATTATTGCACAGTAGGCAGTTACAACATTGAACAAAGTACAAGGGAGGACAGAAACAATACAATAAATAGACAATACAGCAGTGTAACAATAGTGTGAATGCGGTGTGAATCTGAGAGAGTACAGTAAGTAGACAAAGAACTGTGACATAGAAGTGGGACATGTATGTAAACTTACAGGACAATATTGCACCATACATGTAAACTTACAGGACGGATAATATAAAAAATTACACTGTGAAGAGGACGAAAAAAACTTCCAGAATGATAGTATTGCACCACATAGACCTATATTATTGTTGCACATGAGCATATGATGTTGCACTGGGAACATATTCTTACTGCACAGGACAGTCAGCAGCAAAGAAACCACAATGAGTAAGTGTAAAAAATTTAACTAGTTAAGTGACAGGACATAAGTGTACCTGTATTGACAGTAAACAGAGGTAAAGTAAAGTGCAGGTGCTAGTTTTAACTCCAGATTGTAGTATGAGAGATATATACAGTATAAAGTCATGTTGGCTTTTATTGTCATCCATTCACATGCACAGTATATGATAGAACGGAATTACGTTTCTTACAGTTCCAGGTGCACAGACAGCACAAAAACACAAACACATACAACATACGACATGAAGACAAAAAGTAAAACGAGATAGTGTAACAGGGAACAGTGCAACATACATTCGATAATGTGAGGTAGTACAGTAAGGTCCTTCAGTACTAGACGAAGGTTAATGTTCTGCACATTAGAAATGAATATTCATTTTTCTCTTTTCTCCTCAGTGTTCAAGTCTGTGAAATGATGTTTAATTTGGCCTCCAAATTGGCATCAGCCCGGAATGCAGGTAATGATTGGATGTCTTTTGGAGGAATCCTTCGAAAAGAGTAGCACAAAAACGATATTGCATTTTAAAGTTTGTACAGAGCAATTGCATATCCAGGGTTGTAATGTCTGTGAATTATTTCACTTTAAGAATCCTTTGAGATGAAATCCAGTGAGAGGAATGGTCCCTTGACTTCTGGGTCAGCCCATGGAGCTGCAGTACAGAAAATGCGCAACCTCTCATCACAAGCAGAGGGAGCCACAGCCAAGGTAATCTCCAAAGTCAGTATGGCTTTCAGAAATATATACAGATGAATATAATAATAAATTAATAAATAACAATATTTACAATAAATTAAATATAAATATAAACCATGCAAGCTTAAAGAAATAAGACATCCTATATTAGTTAAATTTAGATGTAACAAGTGAAAAATTGTGAGTAAGTAGTTTTATATAATTTCTTAATGAAAAAAAAATCAGAAAAAATTCCAGTACATTCCATATATTCTGTTGTACAGTCAGAGTTTGTCTATGGAGAACGCAGTACTGTTTATATGCTTTAGTTAAATAGCCAAACCCACCAGTTAGACAATCTTCTTATTTTGTGTCCATGTAGTGTTTCTAAAAAAAATTCAATGAATGCTGTACTTGGCCTTTGCACATGCTTACACAACAGTAAAACGTCATTGAAAATGTGCATTTTTTGTTTTTGCGCACGTGTGTTTGTGGTAGATGAGCATTTCTGAGTGGGACAAACAGGAACAGCACCTTCTGGAGATGTTTCCTAAATGCAGTGTTACAGAAGCTAGAAGTGCGTTGTCTATTGCTAAAGGAGACATGGAGGAAGCTGTTCGGCTCATTATTGAAGGAGATGTACAACTTAGTCACGCCCCTCCTCACACTGTGAGTAGTCTGGACAGAGTCATTTCTTTTCTTTTTTTTATGAATCATTTGAGACTCTAAACCAGTGAGAACGATTACCAGTTAAAAAGAACAGCAGCCCCCTGAATTCTGGTGTCAGCCAAACATATGCATGAAGTATCAGAAATGTGACGCAGTTACTTAAGTGTATGTGTAAGCGGTTACTACGCTGTATGTGTAAGTGAAATAGTACTTCAACGTATGGGGGAAAACTTTCAAATTAGTAGAAATAAAAACATAATTTTGTGGAAAATGTGTAGATGCAACTGTAGCATAAATCTGTGCTTCATACTTGGAAGAAATGATTGTTTAAATGATTGTTTAAATGTTGTAGGCGAACCAAGCAAAGAACGAATCTGCACAGGCGGATGAGAAGCTTAAAGCCAGCATTTTAGAAAAGTAAGTTTTTTCAACTGAAATATTTTTCACACACCCATTCCAAAATGCTTTGTAGGTAACATTCCAAGTGCATGCCAGAAAGTGTGTGTTTGTTTTCATTAGTTTTATTCACTGTGAGTTCTGTGGGACGATGTCTCTCATGAATCTAGCAAAAACTGTGTGTAAAAACATTGATAAGAAGGAGTTTCGGTACAGCAGTGTTTAAGACTACAAAAATTCAACAAATGAATAGCTTTCAACAAAGGCACATTTGGGCCCTATTTGTCAATAGTTGACGTGTATTCACATGTATATTGAACAATTGATAAATGTGTGAGTAGCCAAAGTGTGCATTAATGGATTTTCTTTTTAGATATATGCTGGTAGATAGCGAGGAAGATAAGAAAATTCACAGACCGGTCATACCAAAAGATGTGAGTATTTCAGTTGCTGTTCAGTTTTAACTTTCTGGCTACATTCACTACATTTGCAAAAATACTGTTAGTTTATGGTAAAGACATCAACACCAATATCTTGCTTCATGTCTTGTAGGCGCCAAAGAAGTTGGTGCGGTACCATGGCAACCAGGTAGTGACTACCAAGGGAGAGCGATATCATCTAGTCAAGAAAGATGAATCGGAGGACATGAAAAAGACTTACGTTAGCCTGAAACCAGCACGTAAATACCGCTTTCATTGATGATTGGTATCCGGTGGTGCTGGCTTTTACGTTTTATTTATTTCTACAGGCATCGAATTTAGTGTCTGTGAGTTGCTGTCAAATCATGCTCATTGACTTTTTTCTTTTTTTGTGTGTGTGTGTGTGTGTTTTTAAATTTTTGTATAATCATGGTTCAGACTACATCCTACTACAACTCTGCTGACTGGTTTAATGTACATGCTTTGTACTTTTTGTTGTTTTTTTGTTGTTGTTGTTTTTTTTTTTTTAAACCACCAATTTTTTGAAGGGAAACATGATTATGATGAAGGTTGATTTTAGACTAGATGTAGTGAAGTGTCAGTGAAACTTTGATGCTTTATGACTATTCTGTTATGAAAACAACCAATTCACCAGTTTTTCAGTAGAAAACATTTTCAAATGCTGAGGTGACATTAAGGTTGATAGCCAAGTGCTGAAATATATTTACTTTTTATTTTTTTATGCAGATGTGTAGCTTACCAAAAGAACTTCGTTTCCACCTAGCTAAGTTGACTCAAGCTGGGCTTGAGTTAAAATGCACTCCAGTGTGACTTCTTATTTCATCTTAAAGATGAACTCCAGTGTCAAAATTGATTTACTAAGTACAGTGATATTGTCAGCTCTTACTAATGATTTAAAGTGGTTTTCATGTCCAAATAATTTGCAGTTATTGGTAAACTGGGTCTACATTCGACAGTTTCTGCTGTACCACACTTTCCTTTTGAGTTCTTTTTTTTTTTTCCCTCCTTAAACTTTAGTGGGCACCAACCAAAGTGTTCCTCCAGTATCACCATATGTGACTGCTTTGTGAAGTTGATTGTTATTTAACTTTTTTTATTATTATTTTTCTACATCATTTGAGCATGGCAGCTGTCCTTTGTATTGTATGAACAATGGACTGACAAAAAGGGTTCAAAATGATGTGCACACTGGCCTTTTCCTGAAACATTAGCATGTTAGAGACAGCAACTGTTTGGACAGCAGCTATGTTACTTTTATATTTCTTTCATTTGTCTGTGTTAAAGCTAGAACTTTCATAAAATCTGAATATTCATTACCACTATTTTGGGGCTATTATAAGAGGGATGACGGTGTAAATAAGCATTATGCTAGCAGTAGTAATCAGATTTTTTTTTAAATAGCAACATAACTCAAATTACATAAGAGCTCATACCAGTAGTAGGTTTATTATTTGGCAAATTCCACCCTGTTTAACATTCCTTACATAAATGCATGCCAGACCAGTGTTAGCCCTGAACAACTGTGCTCATTAACTATCTGGCATGTACTAATCTACTAATGTACTGATGACATCCATATCCCAGCGCCATTGGTTCCAAGATGTACTGCAAAGGTTTCTGCATGTTAAGTTCTCTTCTGCTGTTGTAGGGTAGGAGTCAGGTTTGGGACCCGCAGGTCATGCTTTCTTTATTGATCTCTATATGTTGTTGACATTTCTCCAGGTTTTCGGGACACTTTCTCAAGCTGTGCTGCAAGTCACACCCCACATCCATTTTGAAAATATCCCTGTTGTCATCCTGTAGTCAATGTCGTGTTTGCATTAGAAATTCTACTTGGTTTCCTCCATGAGAAAAAATGAATGGTGTTTTGAAAAATCACTGGGTTTTTTTTGTTTTTTTAAACTACCATTGTGGTAAACAAAAATATTCCAAACCAATATATTTATCCTTCAAACATCATCAGATCCTTTAATTATAAGGTTATTAAGGACCTGAAAACCCTTTTGGAAACACAGAGTGGAAATATACAGAGTGGAAATACACAGGGTAAAATGTATTGGGTTTAGTCTCAAAGGACATGACTGGAGAGATATGGAGCAAAATAATTGTGCTTAGACCAAGTTGCTAATATGAGCAAGGACCTTTTACAGAACAACATGTCAGAGGATCAGCAGAATGTGTATGTGGATGGATGACAATAACTCGAACTTGGGGAATGCAAACCTCTGTCACTTGTTTTGGCTCTGGAGTGCATCTCTTGTGATCTTCTTGGCACTGGTTATGCAGTATCACCCCATACTGGATTATATTATTTACTTTCTTTTAGTTGTTCTATATTAAAAGTATTGCGTGGTTTGGTGCTTACAGGTTCCTGCATGGTTTTTGATAATGGAAGTTATGTCCATGTATCCATGTATGAATCCATGTACACTATTGTTGTACTGTTATTTCAGTGTTTTACATTTGTAACTATGTTGACGTATCATTTGTGCTTGTTATACTCAGTTTGTGCAGTGTTTCAGAAAGGTGGCTGCTAATATCTGCTAAACTATAAATGAACATCTGGATACATGTCAGAGTTATTTTTCCTGTATACTTATTTCGATTAAAAATCGAAATGAATGACACTTTTGTGTGGATTTTTGAGAAGCTGAGTGTCCTCTACTTTTGGCTGCTCCCGATAAGGGGGTCGCCACAGCAGACCAACCATCTCCGTTTCCTTCTCTCCTCTTCATCTTCCTCTCTCACACCAACTGCTTGCAGGTCCTCCCTCACCACATCCATAAAGCCCTACTAGGCCTTCCTCTTCTCTTCCCAGTAGCTCCATCCTGAGCATCTTTCTCCCAGAGTCTTTCCTCAGCCCATGTCCAAACCAACGCAATCTCGCCTCTGACTTTTCCTCCAAAAGGTCCGACTCATGCTGTCCCTCTGTTGACCTCATTCCTGATCCTGTCCACCCTCATTACTCCCAATGCACATCCTAACATTCTCAACTCTCCAGCTCATCAATGCTCAAGCATTTTCATCAATGCTCAAATACAAGAAGTTATTTGAGTGTATGAATGTTTCACTTTGGTCCAGGATGTTTCTACACTTTTTGCTCTTTGAGTTCTAGGATAGTCTCCAGCATCCCCCACAACCCTGCTTTGTAAAAATGACCTAAAAAATGGATGTATATTAATCGTTGTTGGTTCCAGTAATTGTTTAGTTGTACACTACACGGTTTGCTTTCCCTGGAGAATTGTATTCGTAATTTTAGCTTTTGCTGTTGTCTTTGACATCAGCATCACTCAGTTACTTCTTACAAAAGCATGGCAAACAAAAAATGGTTGGAGAACTAAGTGAGACGTTCCACTTTGAAATCACTATCTGCCTCAAAGTGACAATGCAGAATGTGTGGAGCATTTTATAGAAAAGTTAAACCTAGGCAGTCAGTTCCAGAGACTACCCCACAAGAGTAAAGTATGACACTACTTTCACCATATTTCACTGATGAGCCAGTGAGATTTATATCATTTTTTCTTTTTGTATATGTTCGCTTTTTAACGATTTATGTAAAGACTCATTATTTAAGTGTAATTTGCCATTTTCATCTGCTTGTGATCTGACCTGTTTTTTTAAGATACTGCAAATTTAATTAAAATTGCTTCCTGTTGGTTCATGGCCATTTACTGATTATCTATATTTGCTATGCATAGTGACTCCAAAGATCAACACAGAAGAAAATAATAAAAAATACAACTCTGTGGTGTGTACTTATAAAATGCAATGGGAATTATTTAATCAATTAAGATAATCAAAAACGTAAATAAATGACAGTGTTTCAGCCACTTCATGAATATATTCATTTTGCTTACACTGTGAGTTAAAAGGTGTAAAATTATTGTCATCATTAACCATTATAAACCTTAATTCACCTTCATCCAATTAACGTCACTATCATAATACCTAAATCCCGATGGAATATGAAGTCTTATATTAGCTCCAAGTTAAACAACGCATAAACTGTGTTGCTATGTGAGGCTTCTCCATTGCTGATGGGTTACGTGAATGTTTTTATGGGAAATTCTGCTGTTTTTTAAATGTAAGTTATGTGGTGGTTTTGTGGTTCTTGCCATAAGTAAACAAATAGTGGAATGGTTGTAGTTGATGTAGCAATCACGTGTTATCGATTGGGTCTTTTTTACAGGTGATTTTTAATACAAGCGTAGCAGAAAAAGGACATACTGCATTAAATGTGCATATTTAAATGATTCAACCATACCATTAATCTACCTTTGTACATCATCATTGTTTATTGACCATTGTTGGATTATATTATTTTCTCATCCATAACGCAGTGTTAACACAACTGCCCCTTTGTGCTACATCCGAAAGCCTAATGAAGTTACCTGAATTCATTATCCGACTCCGAAACGTGTTCATGTAATGCCTTCCGGTAGGAAACTCATTGTTCAGGTGGGAGCTGGAATTTAATTTCTTAATAGTCCAAAACCCCAACCTCGTGAGACCATTGCTTAGATCAGGCATGTCCAAAGTCCGGCCCGTGGGCCAATCACGGCCCGCTGTCAGATTTCATATGGCCCGCAGATTCAGTCTTCTAACGTGTTATTTATGGCTCGCTAGCTCTGTCAGAATAAACTAGACTGCATTTCTGCAGAGAAAATGCAATGTGTGCTTGCTCACTTCTAGACGGCCTAGTCTATTAATCTATCTATCTATCTATGCTTCTCTTTTAGAAGGCAGATTTCACTGCCAGAATGTCCTCTTTTCCCTCATCTATGTTTTTCAACTTACTTCACAGCTAGAGTGGATGACATCATCGCTCCAGCTGATATTTAAATTCAAATGACCGAAGATTCTAATGACAGTTGGCCTTCACTCAGTTGTAACTGCCACAATCTCTGCTTCTCTACTTCTCTCTCATTCTCTCATTCTCTCTCTCTCTCTCATCTAATCACCAGCCCCATCCACAAACACTGTAAAACACTGTCTTGGTTTAAAAAAGTGGCTTTGGTTTATAGTTCCCTCTCTTTCTCTGGCTAGAAGTGTCTTTAACATCATTTAGAAGGCAGATTTCAGTGCCACAATGTCCTCTCTCACCTTATCTATGCTTTTCAACTTAATTTTCAACTTAATTATCTATGCTTTTCAACTTAATTAAATAATAAGTTTTTAAGTGGTTTAAAATGTGGATTTTAACTTTGAAATCACAGTTTATACTGGGATTTTTTGCTTTTCTCACTCTAACAGCTAGAGTGGATGACATCAATGCTCCAAAGTTCTACCCATTCATTCCTATGGGCCATTTTTTGCCGGAAAAACGCGAATAACGAACGAACGAGCACGCTATTCCAGATCAGTCCCGACGTGTCAGAGTTGGAACGGTGTCTCTATCTCGAAAGCCCTGGAAGGAGTAGCGGGCCAAAAAACAGGTGAACGGAATAAAGATAATAATAAAACTTAAGAAGAACAATCAAACACACTAATAAATCATATAAATTTTAAAATGTACTTCCTCCTTTCACCACACGGTGGCAGCACCTTTCTAATGCTATCTGGTACTGCATCCGTGCCGCAAAAACTTCACTCATTTCACTTCTGCCATGGCGACTGCAAAGAATTACTGTCAGCGAGTTTTCTGTTCCATGATCAATCTGAAATTGAGTGTTTTGAACGGTAACATCTGTCACAACAGTCAAAAAAGCCTAAAGCCCACTAATGAACGAGGACTTATGGCACTTATTAAACTAAGATTTGGTTCTAACTGTTGATGTTACGTATCTGCAGACGTGACACAAACTATTGCTTTCCGAAGGATCTTGTAAAAGACAAGGGCAAAATTCACTTGTTTTAAACTTTAATGATAACAGACCACTTTGCATTACTTATAAATCCTGCTTTTAAATGTTCATGAGGCAAAGTTATTTATCAAACTCGTGGAAATTTAAGGTGTTCTACACAGTTTGTTCAATATTATCTGACTCCAGATATGAATGAAAGGCAGAATGGTGTTTTCAGAGTTGTTCACATCTGCCTGAGTGGCTAATATTTGGTTACATTGCCATTTGAAAAACAGATAATTGTGATAATGAAAATTGTTTTTATAATAGTGTGTATTTTTATGTAACTTTTGTGGTTAAAAAAATGTCAGAAATAACATCTTCACTTTATCAAATTTGGCCCTCTTTGCAAAAAGTTTGGACACCCCTGGCTTAGATGATACATCACTGTAACTAGGACTGATTATCAATACAACAGTTTTATTGTTAGTTCTTGCAGCAGGGCCATTCTAGTTCATTTTGGTGACATTTTTAATGAATCTGCATGGGAAAAAAAGACTCATGTGGATTAATGGATAACCACCACCTCCAAAATAATTATTAGACTCCCTAATGCCAAAAGATCAAAACTGGAAGAAAAAGTCATTAAGCTTTGTTTACGCAATGAGTTTTGAATATCCTGGTCAGCAGTTTTAACTTCTTGTAACTTGCCAAAAGAGGCTGTGATTATAAGCAAAACAAACTTACTTAATGTAGGAAGTTCTTGCAAATAATTTTTTTTATGCAGTCAGACTGTTTCCACACATCAGGCATTCAGATGCACATTGGGAAAGTACAACAAAAGACACAATTCAATCGTGTCTAAAAAAAAAAAAACAAAGAAAAAAAACCAAAAATGAAACATTTATTTATGAACAACATGCACAGGTTTAAAAAAATTCAGTAGACATTCAACTCAGAGATCATGGAGCAATACAGCAGAGCAAGTAATTCAAGGACACAGGAAGTCAATGAGAACACATTTTGTATTATTTAAAATAAAATAAAATAACAAAATAAAAGAGAGAGAAGGGAGATCATTGTGATGATCCTTAACAAAATGGAAAAGACATTTGCTCTTTCACAAGGGAAGTTTGAGAGATGCACACCAAGTGCAGTTTCATTATGTATTTTGTTTTTAGAGCCATCCATGTAAAAAGTCTTACACAATATTGGACAGATGTTTAGATTCGGCCGATATTTCGAGCTCATATTTGATATTTGTGGTATTTATTGCATTTAAAAGGAGCAGAACATATGCAACACTGCACTAAAAATTTCAATTAATTTCAATGCAGTTCCTCTACAAGGAAGTAAATGGCCCAGCATATTTTAAACCAGCTGTACTTACAATGTTCTGTCTTGGGAATTGTTCATTTCTTATGTTCTGTATTCATCACTTCTTCATCTCAGTCACCAAGTCACATGTGTGACTCTAAGTCATGGGTTAAACTCTGAGACCAAACAAAAATCTGACAATATATTACAGATACTTTCTTTAAAAAGGGTTATTTTAGTTATTCTTCAGTAAGAAACCACAAGTCAGAGGTGCTTTCTCTGTACTTTTTTTTTAAGTGCCCAGGTACTTATTCGTCCACCAATCAGGTATTCAAGCCCAACATTAGGAAAATGAATTTGGCACATACTGTATGCAGGTAGTTATTTCACAACTACTTTCTACCATTTTCAAAGCACAACACCTCAGTAATTCAGATTATAAACAGATTCACACCCTTTTTCTGAATTATTTATCAATACTGAATTTTCCTTTTTTCAAATCAAGTACCACAGCCAAAGTAAACAAATTCAGACATGCAATTCCGACCAAGACCACAAGATGAAATGCCTACACAACATGAGCAAGCTAATGGATTAATAAATGGATTGATTCATCTTCTTATTAGGTAAATAATGTACAACAGCAATAAGGAAACTGGAAAGATGGCACCCCTGTTTTGTTTGTAAAATTTCAGATGATAGCATTCTTTAAAAACACTACAGCAACCTCAGGAAACAAGTATAATATCATTTTCAGAATCATCAATAATTATCAAAAGGAGATGGGTGTTTATCACTCTTGCAAAGAACAGATTAATTTCTACTCATAAAATAGTTGTTTTTTATTGAATTCAGACAGCAAGAGTTAATGCTAATGCCTTACAAATACAGTACATTAAATGACATACTTGCCCTCATTTGTAATTACAGTCCTGAATTTGTACCACCTGTAAAACAAGGTTACATTCAAGCAAACAATACAAGTCAAACAAAAGTATAAATAAAACTTATGCCTGAATGTACACAAATGATTAAAACAACACAATGTAAAAATACTTAGCAATTATCAATTAACTTCATTCCGTAATCCAACTAGGGCCAAACAGTCCTTCAGGTTTTTTTTTTGTTTTTTTTAAATGATACTTCTTGCTAACAGCTCCTGTTAACTGCAAATCGAATGACAAAAACTTTGCAGGATTTTTAAGGGTTTATATACGCATAAAAGGGAGTCGGCACTCGTAAAAAAAATAATAAAATTCTGCACAAATTACAGTATACTTGAAAAGTCAATAATTGTAAGAGTGCATGTTAAGTTTGCTAGAACACTGTCATCTTTTGTGGATATGATTTGCCCATTAATGAGGACTCGGAGCTGTAGGAATTCAGCATATCCTTATGGCACCTTACTTATTCTAAGATGGAACGAACAATGAAAAGAGGCGCTAAAACAGATGCGTCTGTGCTTTGAATATGTTCTTTTTTCTTCTTCCCTTGCCACTCAGCAGTATGCATTACGCAATGTGTATGAGGATTTAAAAGACCAAAAATCAAGTTCTCTCTAGTGGTACCTTCCTTGAATAGATACAGGACTATAGACAACAGATTGAGACAATCAAAGCAGACTTAAATACAGGCAGCCAAAACACTGCCAGATACTGTCAATTCAACAGTTTGAATGTACAGACAATCATACATTCACATCCCTAGACTCTCATATACATCTTCCCCCAGCCAGCAGCATGCACACCGGTTGCCTGCCAATTAACTCGGATCTTGATTGTATCGCCCCTTGATCATCATGTTCAGTAATGGGCCGACCTGTGAAAGAAAGACACGTTGACAGTCACCTTGGTTTTAGCATTAACATAAGAATATCACAAACCAGGTTAACTGAGTCAGACTTTTAACCTGAAAATACAGCTAGAATTACTAACAAATGCAAAGAAAGATCAGGTTTTTGGACCACAATCTTTTGCTTTTGGTTATTTTATGGTTCTGATGACAGAAGAGTGGCCAGTGTGGATACAAGCATACTTTAAATATCTGTACCAAGAAACTTACATGGGAAAATAATCTAAAAATGTTTTAAGCTTTAAAAAGTTAAATTAAATGTGTGCCAACTCAATTTAATTCTGTTTTAAACCAGGTTAGCTACAAATATATCTGCAACTAGGTTATTGCCAGGGTCAAAATACGGAGGGAATTTCCAACGCACTAATCTTGCTGAAGAGTTTAAAAATAGAAAAGCATTATGAATAACTGCTCTACTTTTTAGTACCTCATGTGGGTCCCCCAAGGCCTCTCCCAACATCTTTTCAATGTTCCTCATAATGGCCACCCTCTGATGTGCTTTCAGTGGGTACTCTATCCTCTTGGGAGTGGGAGCCCCCTGAAAAGATGGACAAGGTAGTTGAAAAGAGGTGCAGATGACTTACTACAAAAGACTCCTTATGGCTGAACGAACAACATTTATGATTTTAAAACTGGGTTCTTCTATGTATTCATGCAAAAACAAGATAATGAATTCTTTATTAGTCCCACAACACCATATTTGAAGATATTTGAAAGTAAAGTCAAAAGCATGTGAGACACTGTGAGATCATATTGAAGATATGCATCATAATGGGTTTGGTTCTGCATTTCCCAACACTTAGCAGTTTCTATCTTAGACACAAGTACATACAGCAATGGAAAAAAACTAAGAGACCACTTTTCCCTTTTTTCTGTTCACTGTTTGAACAGTTTGCGGCAGTGTGTGTGTGTAAAATGCACAGGTTGCTATTATTTTATAAACTATTGCATTGTGAGCTGTGTAAAAAATAAGAAATGCCTCCATATATGTTGTAAGTGCAGTAGTATTTGTACAGCAGCTATTCTATGTTCTATAATCCAGCAGCTTCACTCCTGATTCAGTTTACTTATGGGATGAAACAGAATCACACATTCACACACTATGCTCTTAACATCTCTATTTTAATTGTTGCAAATGGAAAAAATTGTAAGAGTGTTGTGTCCTTTAACATTTCCATGGTATAATAAATTATTTATTAATATGTATTATTTTTACATTTTATCCTAACATTTTTTTGTTTCGATTAATGCTGGCCAACGCTTAACATTTTTAAGTGCATGGCTTTTTGAGATTAATCGAGGTTAATCACATTGTTATACACAAAATTAAATAATGAATTCAAAAGTACTGTATGGTGCTCTTTTATTTTTAAAGTACTGCTATATGAACAAAAGTGCAATTTCTAAATCTCAACTTGAACAGTAATGTAAGCAAATCAAATATAAAAACAAAGCTACTTGACACTACAGGGTATTCACGTTTTATCTAGTTTGTTATAGAAAAACAAGTCCAGAGCATGGGGAGCAGAACAATTACAGCAGCTGTAAAGGGGGAGCAACTCCATATACTAATCGAATTTCCCACTTGTGGGACTAATAAAGGTTTATCTTATCTTATCTTATCTTGAAGTCTATGTATCAGAATGCAATGTCATTAAAGTCCCTGTTGGTTTAATGGTCAGGCGTCCCAATACTTGTCCCCCGCGAACACCATGCCAGACTTAGAACACCATGCCAGCATGGCCCAGCGCACTCACGACCCCAAAAAAAGCAAAGAACTTTCAAAATAAATGGATTAAAAAAACCACCATTATTTATAAAGTAAATAATGCGTTAAGGCGATAGTTACGTGTTAACGTGCCCTGCCCTAGTTTTGATATTTGAATCAAGTGTGGTCAAAGGTGTATGAAACAATAGTGACATGCACATTTTACACAGACACACTCCCACAAATAGCAAAAGCAATAACCAGAAAAAAATGATGCGGTCTCTTTTTTTTTTTTTCAGTGAGTGTATTTACTGTCTGTCTTGATTTATGACTCTTAAATGGCCATCCTTAAGTCCAATATTTAATACACAATCAAACTTTGTAAAATTCTACAACCTTTTTAATTGTATGAATTTAGCTACTTTGAGGTGCATCCATCCACACAATCAATTACACACACACTGGTTCTCTAATCTCAAAAGAAAAGCACTGTCAACAGAATATGAGCAGCTGCAGGCCACAGTTCCCAGTGCCAACTGTCAGACAGAGATGTATAAAGCTCTTGGATATTCACCTGCTGAGTGGTGGAATTGTGATGATGGACCACCATCAAATACCTCTGGGGTGAGTTAGAGATGTTTGTTACCAAAACTCATCCACCCCTCTTGTGTGCCTGAATGACAGAGTAATGTTCAAACATCTAATGTAAAGCCTACCCAGAAGAGGAGAGGCTGTTACTGCAGTGTGCTTAGGATACTGGATAATCAGGGGTCTACAAACGTGAACGAGAAAACGAAAACCCCAAAGACCCAGCAGTGAAATCATCCTGCATAGGAATACCTTGTACCAGAAGTTGACTGTGATTGTTACTCCTCCATTTAACAGGGACTCAATGTGATGCCACCTGCAGTACAAAAAACAAGCACACCAAGACAATAAGAACACATGATCATCCATTAACTATATGACCTGTTGAAAAACTGTAGTTCCTAAACCAAGATAATGAGAATGTTTGTTTTCTTCAAAATCCAATTACTACAGCACAGTCCTGTGTATGTTCCTATGTATGATCGCCTTAAAGTACAGAAACAATAATAAGATCAATAAATAATTAAATAAATAATAATAAAAACTCTCTTACCAGTACATTGGGATATACAGCACATCACCAGGTCCAACAACAGCCTCATACCCCAGGACATCTTTAAATTTGGGGAACCGTTTATAATCGGGGTTTTCAAAATCAACCTACAATAGAAAGAAATGTGCAAATTGAAATAACGATGTCAAAGTGAATTTACAAACAGGGATTTCAAACTATTTTGGCAAAAGTAGCACTTAGCTTTCAAACTGTCTTGGACAAAAATTAATTAAAAAAATGGATATTGAATTTACAGAAAGTGGGATGTGAAGTAAAGTGAGACAAATACGTTTCAAGTTATATTGCTCTCGAAGTGAGAGGAATCAATTAGATCCATCATGTTTAATTACTATAAGCGTCTCCTGGTGCATCTCCTAAAAACTGCATACCACTACTGCTTAGTTTCCCCTACCACTTAACAAACTCCCACATTTAAAAAAGTTCTAGGACCCTGTAATACCTGGCTCTGTCTGTCACACGGATGATGAACTGGAAAAGGGTAGAGGCACTCAAACTGGTCCGGAGGAAAAAGTATACACCTCTTTTGACCTTTGATTTGTGCAAAGAAATTCTGTTGCTCATCATAATGCGCTGGTGTCACATTTCCTTATGAAAGCAAAAGGATGACAAAAAAAAACAACAAAAAAAAAACACATGAAAACAGAACGCAGATCCAAATGAGAATCATTACTGTCTACAGAAGGACGCACATTTAAGTTATGTCATTTCATATGGTGTTGTACCTTCCATGCCTATGAGCAGCAGGTTAGATGTAAGCTGTCCCCAGTTTCTTTTGGTTTGTTGTTTGTTGATCCAGTTCCAGTTGAATCCCAGGAAATCAACAACAATTTTTCGCCCAACTGTGTCATTCAGGGTTTGCTGCAAGTATACTCTACAAATCATAAATTAATCAACGTCAATAAAATGCTTGCTGGAAGGAAATCTTGAGGGCCTAATTGTGTATTACATTCAAATTAACACAAAATTCTCACAAATGTATCTGTCTGTGTGTTGGCTCTATCGCTGGGAGATCTTAGGTTTACATTTACGGCATTTAGCTGTCGCTTTTATCCAAAGCGACTTCCATTCCCTAACTACAGGGGACAGTCTCCCTGG
>JBBJLS010000148.1:16939646-16983760 GCA_037577275.1 Bryconaethiops microstoma | reverse complement strand
CTTTAAAACTGTAATTGTTGAGATGTGAGGTTTTGTTAATACACTGTTTACTGTATGCTATTCCTCATAGTAGTATTGTTTCCAGCATGCAGGAACTACCATCATGATGGCCTGCCAAACAGAGGGCATGGTAGCTCTCACCCAAGAAGAACCTCCTGTCTCAACTATATGGGAAATGAAAGGTTTGTCAAAAGACCTACACATTGTTGTTTTCTGACTGGTGTAGATAATGATCACCCTGCGCAGGCCACGATAAGTACTGACGCCGTGAAGTCCAATGTGTTGAAATTAAATGTTTCAGAATAGTTATTTATAAAATACATAATAGAAATGAAAGAGAATGTTATTTATATAAGAGCATTTGGTCCAAAATGTATAGGTATCAGAATTACGGGGCAAGTGAAGCTCCATAAAAAACATAGGTGTTATTGGGTAACCTGACAAAAAAAAGGGGATGACATGATTCAGTAAAAAAGAAATTAAATTTGAAACTAAACGAGCTTCAATGGAGATTTGAGAAGTTGATCTATGTATATCTTCTTTTTTAAAAATGAGAATATTTAGCTTAGTTTTATCACAGATACTAATGCATTACTCAGTACAGTTTTCTCTTTTTCAAAGATCTTCACACAATTCGCTTTATCAACATGCAACACAGCATAGCAGTTCACATCCGAGATGCAATAAAGCCACCACACTTCATACACGCCTTCATACACAAATGCAGCTAATACTACCAGACCACATTTTTGTTAATCACTGAACATACTGAATACTGAACATGAAAAACTTATTAGATAAGATTACAAGAAGTTAATTGTTAAACAGGTAAAGACTTTTTTCAAAATAAAAAGATACGTATTTACTGTAGTGCACAACTAATGACTCAGAAATACTGTTGTATGTTATTGCATCGAATTGCAACATGTATAAAATGACAATATTGCAATTCCAGTAATGTAAAAATGTGCTTATGCATAAATACACACTCACTTTCAGACTGATAAAGATATATTGCAGACACAAAGAAATGTATCACCAGTTCTCACTAACATCACATCTTAGGTCTTCACATGAGACTTCAGAAGGGTTGTCTAATCCATCCCTGGATACAAACATCCAATGTTTGCATATTCCACCTTTCAAATCTCTTTTGAAATCCCTTGGTCTTTCTCTCAGTTTTCTTCATCCCTAGACAGCAGATTAAGACTGAAATGCTTTGAAACAAATGAGAAAGTAATAAATGATTTCCAACATGCTGCTGTGTGAATAGACTTCAATTGAGAACCCAATACTGAGAAACTAATAGTAAGAGATAGGATTTGTATTGCAAAAATTGCCCTTAATTCTGTTTTATTAAGACAATATTTGTCCTTGATATTTTTTGCTACTAAAGTAATAGAATTCATTGAAATTATGAAGTAAATAAAAAATAAAGAAGCATACTGATGTACACACTCATTCAGAATGGTTCCATATAGTACCAAAAATCTTTCTTTAACTTGTAACAAAAGAGTAACTTTTTCAGATGCTATACAGAATCATTTTTTAAAACGATTCTTTAAGAATCTACCAGGCAATTTACCAGGCAAAGCATCATTAAACATTCAAAGTAAGTGTTTAGCATCCCATATAAAACCAATCCATTTACTAAAGCACCATTTTTTTCAGTGTGGTTCTATATATCTATATATTTACTTTTGTAACCGATATCATCACATTAAAAGAAACTTATTTCAGTTCACCAGTAGATGGAACTCTAGCACTACTGAGGTGTTTCTTCTTATAGACCACTTCAAAATATATGAATATTATAAAATCTGTGCTGGAAGAAAAGCACCATGGAGGTTTTATAAGCTGAATTATCTGAGTATGCACACTTTCTAGAAATAATAAGTAACAATTAAAAGATTGGGTAATGAATTAAATGAAATTTTAAACTGATAACAAAATAGTACACATAGGACAAAAATAGTGCATACTATATGTTTAATATGAACACACCTGTAAACTAAAGATGAAACATATATAAATGTGCATACATTTAAATTTTACATTTAATTAATTACCTACATAAATTTGAATGACACATTTACTTTAATTACCAGTACCGTCTGACATATAATGAAATTCCCACAGTCCAAAAGAACAACATTATGATGAGAATTTAAGTTAGAAGGAGTTATGAGCTATTGCAAATTGAAATAAATAAATATACTTATTATTTTCTTAACCAAATCATATAGCA
The DNA here is from genome assembly GCA_037577275.1 of Bryconaethiops microstoma. Lineage (NCBI taxonomy): Eukaryota > Metazoa > Chordata > Actinopteri > Characiformes > Alestidae > Bryconaethiops > Bryconaethiops microstoma. The sequence goes on along the minus strand of JBBJLS010000148.1, from coordinate 16,981,512 downwards.
TGAAACTATGATTCTAAGAAAGTGTCTTCAGCATATAGTTTCCCACCCACCACTACTCTCACATTCGTATTGACCCGAGCCCCCTCTTGGTGTTGTGTGTCCGGAGCTCCTAAGCCACAAATCCTATTAGTCAAGGTTTCTCAGAACCATTATATGTAATTTTCCTGTTCTCTGTGGATTATATCATCTCTTCACTTGAGTAAGTTATTTCTCTAGCTCGGACTTTAGTTTTCTTGCGCAAATCAAAATAACAACCTGTTTAATATGATTTTTTTCTGTTTTGGTTCTTGTTTACAGGCTTTTTGTAATTTATCCTGTACAAAATAAAAACATTTGGTATCAGTTTTAAACATTACATCAATACATTTAATTCTGGTGTTTCAGGTAGTGGATTTCCCACAAAGCTTGACCTGTGATTAACCGGAAATGCACACTGACCTTCCAGACTGAGTGAGTAGATTTAGACATACATGTGTGGACAGCTCCTAATTTTCAGCTCCTCCTTCAGAGTGTTGCCCCTCTCCCAGCCACCTCAGCCTCATGCCCCACTGCAAATCACAGTGGCAAGGCCAAGCTTTTAGTTACATCTTTACTTCTATTTGAACACACAGTCATTTTGGAGTACTTTAAAAATGGTTCTTGCTCTTTAGATAGAAGATATCACATTAAAAGCTCTTTATTTGTGTTTGAAGTACTTTTTCCATTTAAATGCTACTTGTCCATGGAAACTTGTGACAAGCTACTTATTATGATAAAGCATCACTTTTATTTATTAATATATTGAACTAAAATGACCTACCATCAAAAACTGTCCTGTCTGAAGTTAGGTCTACTGAACCGTCTGCTTCACTGGGAAAAGGTGGGTGGTTGGAACTTTGGCAGTAGTAATACATAATTAAAGCCCTATCTGATTAGTGTCAAGGAGATTTTTTTTCCCCTAGTCTTCATAAATAAGATGTCAATGAGGTGCTTCATTGACACATCTCTCAGTAATAAAGACTACACTTGCAGGAATGAACTTATCCCATTCAATAGAGGTTTAATCTGCTTTTTTAAAAGAGAACATCACTTTTGGAGGGCCTTGTCACTTTGTGCTACTGTAGAGTTGGCACTTTTGCAGGTGGGAAGATAGCTGGCAAGCATTTGTTTATAAACCCTACTTGTTTAGGTACAATACTTGAACTAACTTCTATTCATCAAACAGTGTGAATCCATGCAAAGCCTTTTCCCAAAGTCTCTTTGAAGGCGACAGCCCATTGAAGGAGGAGGAGAGGGGGATTAGCTTCTTCAGCAGCGGTGCATTTCCGAGGGAGCTGATTAGCTCGCCATTCATTGTTAAATCGAGCAAAGGAAGGCCCTAGAGGAGTGAAAGGAGCCAAATAGGTGGGCTTGGAATAAAACATCCACAGGAAGCCCAATACAGGCTACATGAAGTTTCCCAACATTTTTTTTCCCCTGAGATGAAGGCGTGAAAAGGAGATTAGCATACAAAATTAGAGGCAGGATAATTTGAGGGGCGACTTGGTTCATGTTTTCCCTCTGTCTCGGCAAAGTTAATTAAACTAGTATTAAACAGTAAAGAAACATCCAAGTGCCAAGGCATTGGGAGTTCTTTGAGGATTACTAATACTGAAAAAAAGAAGCATTTGAAAGAAGACATTGAGGAGAGGCGTGAAGGAAAACTATAATTAAAACTTTTTTTTTCTTATTGTTCCCCTGCCCCAGGGTTATCTGACACTAAACACAGAAAGAATAAGGGAAGATATAGTCCACACTCTAAAAGAAAGCAGTTTGGTTACAATTTATACCAATGGTTGGTGTATAGGTGCTGTTTAAAATAAGCAGCACCTATACATGTTCGCATGTAACTTGATAGAGTACTAGTTATGTTTTTTGTACATACATACATTGTTTAAATCAGTGACATAATCCAAAAAGCCCACCGTGTTTATCGTCATTAGTCTAAATGTACTTAGTTTCTAGCAAAAACATGCTTTCAAAGCAGTTAAATACAAACATACATATGTTAAAATGAGTTATGAGAGGACACGGAGTACATAGCTTTAATTATAAAAAGTTTGGTGGAAAAGTACAAAAGGAAAAGAAAAACTAATCAACAAAACACAGCTACATAATATATGTGCAATAAATAAAAAAATATACAAAGTGCTTCATCTTATTTACAGTTCATTTACAGAATTACACCCAGTGATATCCCAGTTTCGAAATAAAAATACATTTAGTTGCTCCAACTGCAACAATAAAATTCGGAGAATGGATGGAATGGAGAGGTGTCTGTTGATGTAATAATGGGAGACGCTATTTGAAGGAAAGACTTTGTCATAGTCTAATGTGCTCTATTTTGTGGTTAAATATGGTTTTCAGTGCTATTTTTAAAATGCATAATGAAGGGTGTCTGTGTATGCTTGAGTAAATCCTTTCGAACTATATCAGTTTGAGGAACACTTGAAAATACAGAAATCCTTTTAAAAACATTGATTTCACATTTATATATATATTTTTTTACATTTCATCGATATGCAAGGTCTTTTTCACAACCATTCTCAAATTCAATATTTTGAAAGCTTAATTCTTTAATAATTTGCCATTCAAAACATACTCCTTTAGTGCTTCTTCCTTAAGCGAAGACTTCTCCTTTGACTCGCACTGTCATTCTTAACCCGCTTGGATCTCTTCACACAGTAGTACTTAGTGACAGTCTTGCGACACTGCTCACATTTTACTGCACAGCACCAGTGGAACTTGCAGTTGCAACTGGACACTATCTCTGCTCTGCGTTCTTCCACAGCCAGTCCGCAGTCACTGCAGAGCCGTTTACAGCTGCGCTTCTCCCATTTACTCAGATTCTTACCCTTCTTCAAGCACTCACGGCCTTCAGTGCCCGGCAGACCCAGTGTACGGTTTTCCACACAGTAGTCAGGAGAATCCTCCAAGTGCACCAGCTCTTTACGGGAGATGGAACTGAAGGTTTCAGCAATGGCCCCACGGCTGGCTGCACTGTTGCCTGCACCTCGCAGAAGATCCACCTTAATGGCACGGTGGTACTTCTCCTTCAGGTAGTTGCCCACTTCCCGAAACTCAGGCAACTGCAGCCAGCATGTCTGGGTGGTGCAGCTGCCGGACACGCCGTGGCACTTACACGTCCTCTGCATGGTTCCTTTCACGGCCTAGTTTAAGAAAAGGTCTCAAATTAAAGAAATTACTAGAGTTCCTCAGAAGAGTGCATTTCATTGAACTAACTATTACTCGTTCAATTCAACAGCCGTTTTTCACTGTTTAAAGACATTTTGACTGGATCTGAATTCATCACTTTTCAAGATGGCATACAATGAACTCTTTATTGGGCGGACTATATGTTCCAAACATCCACTTGACAAAAAGAGGAATTCCGTGGGTTAAAGGAGAGCTGGTTCAAGGTTCAAGTCTGAGTGTGTTTTTTCTCTCTTTTTCCAACTTATTGTGCCCACACAATATTTCTTGACTTCAACCGAAACAAACATCTGTCATTTGAAAGGAGCGTTCCTTTTCTCAGGGAGGCATTTGCTCTCGATAGGAGGCAGAATCAAGGTTTCATAGTGAGCCGAATTGTTCGGCACAGGAAAGGGGAGTATTTATTTAGCATGCCCATTGTCAAAATGTTTTCTGCCATGGGCAGACCCAATGGCTAATCCATTCAGGAGGAAATGAAAAAGAATTCTTTTGCATTTTTTTTTCAGTTACAATGATGCTCCAGGTGCCATAATGAGCTGACAAAACCTGCAGACGGGGCACTGGCAGGAAAAACAAAGAGCACTTCAGCTGCATGGATGTGATCCCTGTGGCTCTCTCAAGTGCAACAAAGACCAACATAAATGTAAGATCCTTATTGCAAGAATAAAACTAAACACTTATTTGAGGAGCAACAGAATACTGAACCTTTGCAACGTGTGGCCCCCTAGGTCTTCTAATTAAGCTCGCACCACTGATCCCAAGAATCTTGAGTTGAGGTCTTGTCATAAAGGACATTCACAGGCCATAAATAGGCCCATCTGGTACAGCGCACACACTGACGGGAGAACGAGTGGCACCTTGCTTATAAGGCCATGAATGAAACTCTTGGGTGGTAAGCGATAGTTGGAAGCACTGAAAAATGATTCAAAAGGCACTTTACATTCTGTTGGTGGCCAGGGGAGCTGCCTACATTTCAAGTCCCATCTCATAATGCAAGAGTAAATCCCCTACTCTAGTAAACTATCCCTAGCACTCTCTCATGGTCTAAAGGCTGAGAGAGGAGCTGGAGAACCCTTATTTGACATTCAGAACAGGAGTAATACCTTGCGTCCTGCTTCATTGTTGTGCAAGTTCATGGCAGCCCGTGCATCTTGGCCGGTCTCTAGGGCATCCACAAACTGCTTGGAGATGGCCTCTCCGAAGCCCACATTATCACTGCAGCCTCCCCACAGCCAGCCCTGGCCTCCTGAAACACAGCAGCAGCTTTCACTGATACACCACATAAATCAACATGCGACATAATATAGTTATTACAGGTTACAATCATAATTGTACATGTCCTATATTGCTTATGCTGTTGTTCAGTGTATCTCCACTCCTAAAAAAGTACCAGCAAAGGTTCTTTACATGATGCCATAAAAGTACAATTTTTGGCACCCAACAAAACCCTTCAATTAATAATTCTTAAAAGAATATTTTGGCCATTTGAGATGTTTATGTTTTTAGTAGTTTTACACCAGTAAGTTTAAAGAACCTCCAAGGTGAAGGTTTTTGAATGAACATTATGAACATTATGTAAAGATTCTTCACACTCACACGTTCTTCACACGTTTCATTTACAAATATAGCTCTCTAAGGAACTTCAAATCTTTTTTAAAGATGGTATATTTTCATAAATATTTTTTCTATCTGCAATATGCGTTTACCTCGCTGACCATTCCGGGTGTCATCACAGCCACAGTTGTCAAAGTCGCCAAGGCTGCAGTTCCTCGTGAGGGTGTACATCACTCCTGCCGAGCTGATGGCATGAACAAACGCTGTCTCCCGGTTCGCTGCGATGAGACATAACTCGAAATTATTTAACATTTTTGTTCTCCCAGTTCTCAAATTCATGGACTGTGTTTTTTGACCATACGCTTCACTCATTGAACTAATTACAGTTTCACTGCACTTCTGTCAATCAAATATTAATTATATTAATTAGAATTTTTTTGTTGTTTTGGGAATACTCAGGCATTTGTTTATTGAATGAAACAGTGAAGAGTACAGCTGGCATAAGCTCAACAGCCTCTCAATTAGACCGGGGTCGACACTAGACCGGGTCAGGTTCCTTTTTGGCACTTGAGGAATGCCCAGTGAAAGGAGCCTAAGGCAAACCTTTGACCCACACCCTTCAGATTGAGGGGACATCCATTTCACTCACTCTTGCTGCCACGCAATATCCTCTAGGTGGCCTTTCTATTTCCCTTCTAACAGACTGGGTTTTATTTGCACATGAAAGAGCAACATTTACAGTCATAGTAAACACTAAGAAAAGGTTTTAAATCAGCTTACAACAACTGATATTAACACAATTACTTAATAAAACATCAAGAAATCTTTATTAGACAGTCTGAACAGGCACAATTTCCCCTTACGAATACAAAAAAAAAATAATACATCACTATGTTAGACCATGCTCTTAAATATCATTTGTGCAGTAGTGCAGAATTTCTCCCAAGTATGGAAAATTTTGTTATTGGCAAAACAAAACATTTTCTATTTTTTTGTAATATGATTGATATTGTGTCATAATGTAATTTGTGATTATAGAAAATCTAATTCATGTTATACTATAATAGCATTCCAATTAAGCTTGTTAAAGAATGATGGTATTTGAAGCTTGATTAACTGAAATGCTGAGTTTTTACCCAAACTTAACACACTCACCACTCCGGAGCCCACTGTGAGTGGAGAGCTGCAGGGCTCGTTCTGGACAGTTCCAGCGGTCCCAGGCAAACTGAAACTTGCATTCCTCAATCCCACTCTGAGCCCCTGCAGCCACGCTGCTCGAATAGATCAAATAGGCCTTCAAAAGCATAAAACAATACATTTCTTTATAGTCTCATACTGTAATAATCATAATGATCATTGCAAAACAAATGTGATATTTTTTCCCCGATTTTTTCTTTTAAAGTGTAAGCATGGGTTACACATAAATCACTAAAAGGATAAGACAGGCCTCAATTTAAAACTCACAATTTTGGTCACACCATCATTCTTTGGAACAACAGTGACCCCACCGATAAAGGTCAACAGTTCTGTGGTTTGGTTTCAACTATACGCTAATATGTCTCAAGTGTTCTAAGAAAGACTGCGCTACAAATACTCTCATGGAGCGGCTGGTGTGCTAATGATGACCACCCACCAAATCTCCTCTCTCTGGCCACTCAGCACAACTGGACCCTTCAGAACCTAAGAATGCGAATGTGTGAAAATTATCCCAATAAAAGTGAGTTACACCCAGGGCAGACAGATGATAAAAGCTTAAAGAATTCACTTGCATGATGAAAAGGTTGCAGGTATAAAAACTTTTTCCTTTACACCACAACTGTTCATCTTAAGGAAACTATTCATCTTAAAGCAATCTACTTAAATAATCTGTGTAAACTGACAAAACACGGACATTCTGAGGGCTCTGTTTTAAGATAGCCTGAAGATCTGGGGAGGAGATCAAAAGAATGCTGGCTTACCTTTGGGCCAGTCATCAAGAAATTATTCACTGACCTGGAAGATAGAGCAGCCTATTAACTAAGAGCAAGGGTGTTAGTTCTCACCCATCACCAAACATTTCAGCCATTTCTACATTCAATTCCAAATCGCTTTAAGCAGACCTTTTTTTATCACACAACAGCATTATTGTGAATTATACAGCTATCATACCAATAAATACTCAAAGTCATGATATAAAAAAATGATCAAGAGCTTTGAAAACATGTGAAAGATTTCAAATGAAATGATGTCCTTCCTTATTGTGAATGAAACCAAAATCTAAATTAAAATCTGAATATCAAATTGAGATCAGTTTAATATGACCAACGCTGGGGCTTAATCGTTTGATACACTTTTATGGATTGAAACATTCAGGAAAATAATTAAGGCAACAGAAATTGATCTCTTTTTTGCTTTAATTCCTTCTTTCACGAAATATCTAAAACCTAATTCTGCTCTAAATTCTAATGTAGATTTTGCTGCATAAACTTAAAACACCTCATGTGGGCCAAGTCTGAAGAATAAATGACCAAAAGCAAACAAATCAATCAAAATAAATTGAAGATAAGATAGAAAAGAACTTACCAGCTGCAGCAGGACTTCATGTGCACCATCAAGATGAAAATGTAGTAATAAACGTCCAGATGTATGAACATCCTGAGAGAGGAGTGGTAGGGCAGTCAGCGTCGCTTGGAAATGGAGCTGTAAAGTTACATGCAGGACTGGAAGGCTGGGCTCTCATGTGTGAGCCAAAGGGGGCTCTGAAATGGAGCTGCTCTCATCCCAACAAGAGATTATCTGCTTCATTAAAGATTTTCCCCTTCTTACTCCTTCAGCCAATCAGAACTATTGTACCAAGGAGAGATTGAAATGATCAAAAGGGCACCCTGGGTTCCTCTGGCCCAGCTAGCCGGGGAGAGCTGGCTGTGTTAACAGTTGGAGGGAATGAATATGAAACACATTGGGATCACTGATCTCCTCAAGTTGGGCCTTCAGATCCCTGGGATACAGTAAGGGGCTCTACCTGGGTATTATACCTCACTTATCTCTGGGATCAAACGGCAGATGTTATTTGAGGAAATTAGCACAGTTTTTTAGATTAAATCATCCCCGACCTTGCCTATCTTCACACATTCCGGCACATTAAGACCAATCTTTTCAGTTTCAGACAAATGCTGGTGATCCTAAAGCCAAGACTAGTGTTTAACCCACCTCCAAAGTTTACCCTCCACAGACGCCCTTTGTTTCTAACTGCAGAGTTTTACCTGTCTAATGAAAATGCGTGCAGACTGATGTGCCGTGCAGCACTGCTTCAGTAAAAGAGCAAATCAAAGCGGATCATTGATGAACCGCGTCGGTGCCGAGAGTGTGTATTTGCACTGGTAATCCGGACAGAGGTAAAGCTCTTTGCAGAGACCCTCTCAGTTTTTTTTCTGGGACCTTGGTCTTTACTGCACCTTCTTCCTGCCTATTTTTTCCTGTGCAAATTAGGATTAAGGAAAGTTATCTAGGAATTCCGCCGGACCTTTTCAGGTTATTCTCTGAAAGGGTTTAGTGAGGCTGATGAGCGGGAAATCAAGAATTTAACTCTGTGGAGAGAACAAAAATTGTAGTTTATCTTGCTATTTAAATCAACACATAAAACAAGAAAATAAGGCACGAGAAAAATTCGATTTCTCAGACGAAGTATTTAAAATAGGGTCATTGCCCTTATTTGACAATAATTCATTACTTTTATACAACCAATAATGGTGATAATATAATAATAAATATTACAAGCCAATGATAATACAGATAATGTTATTAGTGATATATTTTAAAAGGTCACAAAGAGAGGACATTCCGTGAAAGTTTTAACTTATGTGTAGTTGCAGCGTATACCCACAAGACGGCGCCAGTGAGCCATTTATAAGCACCTTCGACCGACTTTCGCGCACTTACACTATATGGACAAAAGTATTGGGATGCCTGATCATTACACCAACAGGGACATTAATGACACTGCATTCAAATACATAGACTTTAATATGGAGTTGGTCCCCCTATTGCAGCTATCACAGCTTCCACTCTTCTTGAAAGGCTTTCCTCAACATTTTGGAGTTTCTGTGGGAATTTGTGCCCATTCATTCTGTAGAGCATTTATGGCTTCAGCACTGATGTCGATGAGAAGGTCTGGCTCACAATCTCCGTTCCAGTTCATCCCAAAGGTGTTGGATAGGGTTGAGGTCAGAGCTCTGTGCAGGTCAGTCAAGTTCCTCCACACCGAACTCATCCTATCATGTCTCTATGGACCTTGCTTTGCGCATTAATATTGCCCTTCACTGGAAGTAAGGGGCCTAGCCCAAACCCTGAAAAACAGGTGTGTCCCAATACCGTTCAGTGTATAGGATGTGGGGAAACCGAGGTCACTGCAGGACTGATAGAACAATAAAGCTTTGATACCAGAGGTCATCATTCATCCACAACTTTTATTAAATTAAGAAAATGGTACAATTAATATTAATGTGGAAACTCACTGCACAACTCTCACAATGCTTCTACTTATACAAAAAAAACCCTTAATTCATTGGTACATAAAGCGAAAAGAACATTCCTTGAAAATGCGCCTGCTTTAGGGCTCTCAGAACAAGTCAACAACATAAAATACTGAGAAACAGTAACAAATTTCATTGCACTTCTGTGTTTAGTTTAAATGCATGAAAAGCATAGTATGTAAACAGGTCAAGCATTAAGGAGGGCTAGTAGTCTTCTTTCCATTTCTTATAAGTAGGTTTATAGACTAACTATAGTCGTCTTTAAGTCGTCTTAAAGCTTAACTGTAATAAGAAATACATTATGCTAAAGTTTTAAGGTGCCAACACAAAGTGCACACTACATTTTGGTCCACAGAAAATAGAATTTAACGATTACATGCAAAGTGCCTTGTAACATCTCATTTTCACGTTCTATAAAGTATAGGGGATTTATTCTGGCCTCATTTGCAAAATGTCTGGGAAAATAATTTTTTTAAAAAACAATAACGTTCTTACAGCAAAAACGGATGATATGTCTGATGTGTATGTTACTATTACAGCCACAAATGTTTACTTGTTTAATAAGGTTTGAAATAGTTTGAAACTTTAGTGTAAAAAAGGTAACTGCATTCCTGTTTAGAAAAACAGATTAAAAGATGATAGGCACTGGAGCCAGATGTACAGAAACAGCGCATGTTCACAGCCCAGGTCTGATATGAGGGACTCGTACTTTCTGCTGAATTTCATGCTTATTATATAAAAAACAAAAAAAATTCAAATAAGCAAAATTAATGAATGCTCGGGTAAAATTCCGAGTGAGTCTGTAAAACTAAAAAAGGCAGAATGCCACCAAGATATCTATAAGGCTTGCCAGAAAAAAAGCTTGTATTTAACATAATTAGAACTATGTTCCATTGGATTGAGAAATATTGACATTATGAATGGCAGAGTGGTCTCTGATCACTTGTTTCATGCCATCTTGCCTCATCACACATTTCAGAGGAAGGTTCAAAAGGATCAAAAGGAGTGTGCACAAAAGCTCTAAACTCAAGGGGCACCAATGTCCACGCCATGTGGGGTTTTTTTTGGTTTTTTTGGTAGGGGTATTTTGTGATTAAAATATCACAATGACAATTTGCTCATAGTTCATGAGCACAGAACACATTTGATAAACAACAAGTGAAGTTCATCCAGCATTTTTGTTTAAACCAGTTGGGGTTGTCAATAATTCTGAATGACAGTGTGGCTGTCTACTTTCAACAGAACACAAACTATTGAATTTGCTTCCAATAAATCAATTAAACCGAGTTTGGTACCAGTGGGTGCACACAAAAGAGACACTGACCTGTACATGAGAGCTAAAACATCTTTGAAGCATAAAATATTTGCAGGGTTTAGTTTCACATCAAATCATATCACCTAAAATGTAACTTAATGTACTTTAATGTCATTCTGATATATCAAGAGATTAACAGCACATACATGTGATGTTATATAAGCTGGAATTGTACAGCTTGCATAGTTTACTGGAGAGATGGTCTTAAAATAAAGCTGCAGTTTATAGTTTAAACAGACCAGACAGAGCAAGTTATGTTCAATCAAACTCTGTGGTGGAACTAAAATGACTACAGGTTGATACTGAACAGTGTCCTAAGGCAAATGTTAGTCTTTAAACTCTAGACAAGAATCCTTAATTCATTGTTAGAGTAGCAACATTACTAGGACCTTCATTACACACTCACTGCAAATGTTTAAAAATTGTGTTTGGCTTGTCATCACATGTTTTGGCTTCTGAAACATTATGAACTTAGCCACTTTTATGACTGCCGTCACCAGTGCGTCGTACCCGGGCCATGATTGTCTCTGCAGACACCTTCTTGCAGTCCTTGGCCAGGCCAATAAAACCCATTAGATCAATAAATCCCTTTGTGATGTTTAGCCGACTGCCATACTCACTTGCAGCGTAGTCATAAGGAAATGTATGGTGGTAGTTGTGAAAGCCTTCTCCTGAAAAGAAACAAAGAGTAGGTCGCCCAGCTGTCATCAAACATGAGAAAAATGCAAAGCTATTCGATGTACTATAGATAAAGTGGGGTGCGATAAAACTACCGGTGGATGCTGCTTTGACTGCGATTCGATCTAAATCCTATCATACTGAACATCTGAACCCACCCAACTCTTCTGCACATGCACATTATCACAGTCAATTCAACTTTCACCTTAGAAACATCCCTTAACAGTAAATCAGAAGGGATGTGGCCCCACTGATAACATTAAAGCATTGTTCTGAAAGTTCTGTTGGGTCTGTTTGTTTTTACCCAATGCACTCAGCCACAACATTGAAAACCACTGACAGTTGAAGCGAATAACCTTGATTATCTCATTATCAGGTGGGGTATAGTGAACAGTCAGTTAAGGTGTTGGAAGCAGGAAAGCAGGAACTGAGCGACTTTAAAAACAGCCAAATTGCGATGGCAGGTCTTGTGGGGTATTCTTGGTATGTAGTGATCGGTACCTACCAAAAGTGGTCCAAAGAAGACTATATATTTATATACGCACATACTGATATCTATATTATATAAGAAATAAGATTTTCTCTGGATGTTAAATTTGTTAAATGTACTGTTGTGAGGTTTTACAAAACTCTTACCTACAGCACTGAGGGCAACAAATCTGTTCTCTCTGGGATTAATACTGTGGTCGTAGGGCCTCATTCCCCACATGTGGGCGGCACTGTTGACCAGCCAGGTGGCATTAAGGACGACAGTGTACCTCAGCAGGCCTGGGATAAAATAAGCCACCCACAAACTCTCGCCCCAGAAGTACCAAGGCACCAGCGAGGGGAAGAGGAAGCACATCACCAGTATGGACAGCTTGTAGTGCCTAAAGTGAAAAACAAATCGGAATGTTTACATTCTTATCAGGCATTCTTTCCTATCAGGTATAGGCGATTCATTTCAGAGATAGACCAAGAACATAGTTTAGAGATAAACACTTTGATGACCATCCTAAAGAGACACGGAGTTCTTCACTCGGCTTCACGCAAATCTGAACTACGCAAAACTGGTAAAGATGTTTTGCATCTTGTTAAAAATGCAGACAAACCAGTCACTGTTCCACTATCTGATTTGGCAACTCCCTGAAAAATGTTTCGATTGCATCCTTTCACCAGTACAGTTTAGTGTTAATCCTTTTTTTCAAAGAAGTTCATGACTATGTGGGACCGCATCCAAGAGAATGGGTTGGATGACTGTACTCCGCATATTCACTGGCCGTGGCCTGATGTGCAGTTTGGCAGAGGTGGCAGCCCTTTTCAACAGAACAGGCCACAGAGGTGATTATGACCCTGAATGTACTGCAAAAGACGTTGAGAAATTGCTATGACCCAAGGCCATTGGTCATTGACCTCGTTGTCAAACTAAAATCATTCTTGTACATCACATTTTGGGGAAATAAGGTTGATTACAAAACAAAAGCTCAAATGTTCAAAGTCAAATTAAAAAAACGAAAACATTGTTGAGCCTTTAGAGATGGATAGCATCAAAAATCTTATAGTAATCTCATTATATCGATGAAACAGGACTCCAGTGAATAAAGGATGTGGCTTATCTGGAATACATAGCTGTACACACAGCTAAAACTACAGAACTACACATGCATTACTGTGAAAGGTTGGCTAATAGAATGATGAAACACAGCAGAACATCTGCTTTGCTGGTAGCAAAAAGAATTGCAAACATTATAAAATCATACAATTTGTAGGTCAGAAGATGACACATGTAAATTACAAACCCTACTGTACAAGAATGTACAAGTTTGATGATACAAGTTCATACCTTCTCTGAAACATGACAACTCCATCTGCCTTGAGGTCACTGAGGTCCAGCTTGGCTCCTTTCTCGATAACATCTGGGTGCTTACGAACCAGCAGCCAGCCAATATGAGCAAAGAAGAAGCCTCTCGAGGCATTGTGTGGATCTGCATGGGTCTCTGAAAACTTATGGTGGGCGCGGTGGTCTCTAGCCCATTCATAGATATCATTCTGAATGGATATGTCAGAAACAGCAACAATCAGTCAAGATATAAATGTAAACCAATACAGTACAATTACAAGGGAAGTCATTTGCACTGTAAAAAAAGGGAAAAAGTCTGTACAATACTGCACTACATTATTAATTGCAGCAGATAGATCATTATATTCTTTTAATTCTTTTAAACAATTTCCTTCGGGATGATTAAAGTATTCTTGATTCTTGATATCATTAACTGTTCACAGCTCCTAGGGTCTATACTGAGGTTTGAACATGTGAGTAACTGAATGGCTGAATAACTTTAAATCAGTTACCTGAAAAGCCATGGAGTTTGCAATGGCTAGGAAGATCCTTAATGGCAGCTTAGCTCTGTAGGACCTGTGGCTCCAGAGACGATGAGCCCCTGCTGTCACCCCCAGAGCACTCGTCATGAAACATACAGCACCTGTAGAGAGAAGGGGAAAATAAAGTGAGTTAAAAGTTCAATTAGCATTCACTGTATGGCTGTTTCTGGGTTATTCATGTCTGAAATGTTGGGAGGTGTGCTTGTCCTCAGAGATGTTTTGCAGGGGTGCTGAAAGTCTCTCTATGTGTTTGCAGACAAGGCTGCTTAGACTGAGAGATCCCAGCGGAGAAAGGCGTACTGTTATGAGCCGGCCTGGGGCACAAAGGATAGCCTATTGGAATGCTGATTGTGCATTGTTGAGCTGGGTGAAATTGTATGCAGGGAAAGCATTCCAAATAAATAAACAAAAAACAGACTAACACATAAATGTAACAGACTGTAGAAATACAGAGATGTCCCGCTCCCTCTAGAAACAAAATGACAACGGTAAGATTAAATAAGAATACAACACACAAACAAACTGCAGAAATTCAGAGATTTCCTCCTTCTTCTAGAAACAAAATGACAACAGTAAGAATAAATAAGAATAAAAAAACAAACGGGCAAACAAACGAATGTAGCTGTTGGCAGAAATACATAGATGTCCTGCCCCCGTCAAAATGACAATAGTATGAATAAATAACAATCTGAGACCCAATATGGAGTACATTTTTTATAGCTGCTCCAGCAATAGACTACGCATTTATCACATCCACCCGGAAAGAACAGCACTGAAACACCCACTTGCTCCAGGACACAAACACTTCACCCAGCGCGTGACCCATCATTATGCCCACTGTAAGAGCTGCATCTGCTTGTTAGGGATCTGCCCCTGTTAGGCCTAATCTCAGACCTGCCAGTGGCACCACTGAGGTACCCTTAAGCAAGGTATTGCGTTCTTGTCTGCCGGCTGCTTCACTTAGTTGAATGGGTTAAATGCAGAGACTGTTCACACGGCGTGCTGCGCTGTGGCGCGTTCAACTATGACAATATACACTTTACGGACATCCTCAGGTCGGTCAGTGTTAACATACACACTCATAAATATAAAGATCTCACTCACTCCATAGCAAGGTCCATGCAGAAGCAGATGTGATGATGGTTAGTCCATACAGGGCCCCGATGTGCAGCAAAATCATCAGAATAACGTTTCTCCACACTATCTGCATCGGAGGAGCGGGACAGTCTTTATCTCGGTGCGATTCGTCCAAAGCGTCGTCTACCATGTCGTCGCTGTTACGGGTCCTGGTCTGGACGTGGTTCCTCTCGGTGTCGTTCATGTTATCACAATGGCTGTAAAAAAAAAAAAGCAGGATTATTCTCAGACATTTTTTACTCCCATATGGGTGTGTCTCTTTGAGCCAGCCAGGCCAGCAGAGCCACGACCAGCACGCCTTGCAGAAAACACACCATCACACAAACTGAACTACACGATTTATCCTCTTACCTTACTGCAGCGAGTGTACACGTAATAGACAAAGGCAGAGGCGTTCTCCAGCCTGCTCGGTTCCTCTCGGCTACCTAAGTCTCTGCTCGTTTTTTGGTACGTCGTTTAAATGGCTCCAATTGGCTGGGAGGGAATGAATGCCACCTAGCCTTGCCAGTTTCATTGGTTGCCTGCTCATCTGATGTTCACGCTGAAAGCCACAATCTAAACAGTTTTTTTTTTCTCCTCTCCCGGCGACCATTCACTGCAGCCCATCTAGAATGTCACAAGAGACACAGACCAAGTCGTTGTCTGCAGTGACTCAGTCCATGTCCGAAAGAAACCGTCATTAAATGTAGGTCACGTCTGCAATATTGCACTTCTACTACAATTCACTGAAGAATATACTGATATTGTGGTCTATAACACGTCCCAAGTTCCATTTATACAGGAGGGCTTTAGATCCAATCAATAATACATGTAAATATATGTAAACGTTGTAATGACTTATTTTAAATGATAATATAAAATTAATTATATGTATAATGTGTTATAAAAGGGATGTAAAGACTATGGCACAAGGGCCCTTTGAGTAATAGGAGTAACAGTATGTAACATGTAAGTCTTGTAAAGTTTGAAAAAGTACATTTCGCTTCCTACCTGATACAATGTGCATTTTGAAAGTAAGCTGTCAAAACAGGCCCCTAGAATTCATTGTTTTTGTGATGTCACAGAAACCGAGACCACTGTATTAGTGGTCTAATATCTACTATTACAAAGTCTCAAGTTCATATGACTTGTTTTCAATTATAGTATAAAATTAAATTGTGTTGTAATAACATATTCTAAATTATAATGTAATATTGTGTTATAAAATGGATAAAATGACTATGGCATGGTATGCCAATGTTGTCAAAGTTTATAAAAGATAAAAGGGCCCTTTGAGTAGGTGTATGATGCAACACGTAAGCATTGTAAAGGTTTAAAAAGTACCATTCACTTCCTACCTCATACAGCATAGAGTCTGAAAGTAAGCTGTCAAAACATCCCATTTCGGCTTATCTTTTCATTTTGAGGTTTCAGCCTGAACTGCTTTTGGAAAGATGCACAATAAAGAACAGCAAATCAAGACGGAGAACATAACAAAAATAGTCTGTTTAATTCTAGAAGACGAGCAAACATTACATGCAGTGCAATGTAAAATGTGTACTGTAAAATATGTATTAAAGAAAACAAACACTAAACATTATTATAAAACAAACACTTAAAAACATTATTTAGAACCCAGAGTCTTGAACAGCCATGTTTGAACCTTTTCTTCTTTATTACATACATTAGAAATTGATTGTGTCCAATTTATTGTACATAACTGTTGTAAAATTCACGGTCTCAGCCCTGACCCTTGTCAAAGTAATCAACTAATGACTGAGCCTTTCCTATCATCTTCCTATAAACATTTTGATATATTCAACATTACAAGGCCAAATGACTTATTTTAAAAGATAATACAATATTCCTATAATGTTCAGAGCAAAGGGGCCACATGACATGCTGACATGTTTCTAGCAACTGGAAAGCATCCATTATATTATGAGTTCTTATACCTGCGTATGAGCATGTGTGTATGAAGAGCATATGCAATGGTTCTTTCTTCAGGAAGGATTAAAAGGGAAAGGCCACTGAGAGTTTGATTATTTAAGAAGTGAAATGAAGCCAGTTAGAATGTTTAACACAAGAATTTAATGAAGTCATAGAGAATGTGTTTGCTTTTTTAAATATTCATTTGCCCAGTGCAACTGTTGAAAACATACAAAATTTATATCAAACATTTACACAATATATGAGTGAAATCGAATGACTGCAGAAAGTAATTGCAGTCAGGTTAAAAAGCTGCAAGCATCTCAAATAACTGGTCAGGCGATTAGGTCATTATTGTGACCGGCCTAGAACCCAGTTCTAATCAAAGTTTCAGTTATGTCTGAGCAAATGTTTGTGATGTGATGAAAGTCATGCTATTTTCAGCCAAATCAAGTTGCTATGAGCACATCGGTGGTTGATTCTGCCTATCATACATTTTAAGGCAGCTGTGTGCAGTGGACATGCTGAACATTTTGAAACCAAATAAAATGGTCAAATGAACACTGTGACCTAATGTAAACATGGATTCAGCAATCCTGAATGGTGAAACAGGTTTTTGGAAACCACAGTGAAATCTGACCACTTGAAACAGACTAATGAGATGCTACCTTTGGAGAATGTAAGGCATATTTCATAATGCATTCTGTGGGATTTTCACAAAGGGAAACAGGAATCAAAACCAGGGCCTGTTTTCATAAAGCTAATCAGAGTAAGAGTGCTGACCCAGGATAAGATTCCTCTTGTACCAACTATGACCTTACTGACAGGAACACATCAAAGATCATGACTCCTATTCTGAGAAAACTCATGAACTAAAACATGTAAACAGACAAATCATAGGAGTTTTCTGAGCATGTTACACTTGAGAATTCAACAATCTGTGAAAATAACCAATAACCAGTATATGTTTAACATATTTACGTTCATAAAATTCCATTAACAACCGTGTTATAAACATTGTGTTTTTTTTCCTGCTCAGGGATGTGGCTTATCGCTCAAAGACGAGCACCAATTCACAGTGAGGTGTATGTGGAAACATGTCCACCGGGACAGCCACTGTTGGTTTAAAGGCCTCTCCAGTGAGCTTCTTCTGCCAATCTGGCTTCCCACACAGTTCCCTGAAGTTCCTCATCGCTTCTCCCTCTGGTTTGCAGGATACGTAGATAAGTCGTCGTATGTCTGGGTGGTTGCGCAGGGCTCTAATCACTCTATAATGCAGGCCTGCTCTGGAAGGATTCACAATGGCTGTAAGACCCCCCTCAGCACACAAGGTGGGTATCAGTTTAGGAAGGATGACTTCTGCCTTTCCTGAGAGAAACTCACAGTTCTGAATGCCATTTAGTGCTGCATTATGCTTTGCATCCTCCACAGCCTGGTCAATAAGCTCAACACCAATGATCTTCTTCATGCTTGTGGATAGTGAGATGCCAATAGCTCCTGTACCACAGCACACATCCAAGAGACTGCCCATGTTACAGGTCTCGTTCAGCTCTGCCAGAGTTTTATACAGGGCCTCTGCTGCACCTCTGTTCACCTGGAAGAAGGAATCAGCAGAGATACGGAACTTGAATCCCAGGATCTTCTCATAGATATGAGGTTCCCCGTGCAGAAGCTGGTATGGGGACTCTTCCCGACTACATCGGGTCATGCTGCTTTCCTGGAAATAAAGAGAGTCCAGTTGGCAAACTGCCCCGGGGCCTTTTGTGAAGTACTCTACTAGAGCTGCCTTATGGACACTTTTCTCCTCAGAAGTTAAATTTTGTGGATGGAAGTAAACTATGGCCATGGTGCTACCGGCAGTGTTAGTTCTCACTGTGATTTCCCTCCAGTGTCCACCATCGTGAAACAGAATGCATGGTTTCAGTGGTGAGGCGCGTATAAAATCTTCATAACACCTCGCCACCAACTTGTGCTTCGACGGCATGTTTAGAAGGTGGCCTCCGTGAACACAGACAATGTTTTGACCTTTTCCAGTGCCAATGTAAAATCCTACAGTCTTTGGATTTCCGTCCACTCCTCTGTTGACAGAGAAGGTTGATTTATTACGGTATCCATCCCTCATCGGCGAGGGAACCACAGGCAGTAGAGGGAAATTGAGCTCTCCTTTGTTTGGCATCTCATTTGTGATTTGACATAAGATGCTGTGCTGTTTTTCCTGTTTCCACAGCAGCTGCTCCTCATAGCTCATTCTCCACAAGGGAGTCACGGTATCAGCCAGTCTCTCCTCCCAGGAGAGAGCTTCCCAACCAGGGTGTCCAGGTTGCTTTATTCTTTTCTTTCCAGTACGGATGGCAGAAACTGACTTGGTTCTGACATATGCTCTCAATAAGACACAAGAATGGTGTAACAGTGCTGAGGATATGTTACTTGGGCGCATTTTAAGTATAAGGCTTCTGAATGCTGTGCTAAAACCACATAGAGCGGCTTCTTTGATACATAACGAGCCTGATCTTGCAGTTATGAGTGTTGATGTAATACTGGTCCCATTTTAGGTCTAGTCTCCGTCCTGAAACAAGTCCTAAAAGTCAGTTGGGCTGGGTTCCATCCAAGCCAGCCTTCATGACAAAGAAATGCTGCAGTATTTTGGACAGAGGACACGGAGCTGAGGCATTTCACGAAATAATTCAAAGACGACCTCACTATCATCTACTTCTTAGAAATATAATGAACCTGGTCTTAAAGCTATAAATATTGGTGCACTGCTGGTCCCATTTTAGGTCCTGAAACCAGCCTAAAAGTCATTTCCATTGGGTTCCATGTGAGCCAGCCTTCATGACTAACAAATGCTCCAGTATTTCGGACACAGGACACGGAGCTGAGGCATTTCACGGAATAATTGAAAGACGACCTCACTTTCCCCTGCTGCTCCACATGTAGCCACCATGGCTCAGTCCTCGACGCATTATTTTCGAGCCGCAATGTTCTGAAGCGTCATCACGCAGCGACCAGGAGCCTGTGAGGTTCCTCTGTCGCAATGGAATCAAACAAGGACGAAGCGGAGCGCTGCATCGATATTTCTCTCTCAGCACTGAGAGACAACCAGCCCGACAAAGCCAGGAGGTTCCTGGAGAAGGCACAGAAGCTGTTCCCCACCGAGAAGGCGAGGCGTACGTGAGCACCTGGGTTAAACGTCAAATAAGAGTCAATCTAGCTAACGTTAGCCTAGCCACCCGGCTGGCTAACATCAACCACACAGCTAACGTCAGCTCCTTTTTGGACCTCGACCCTCATTTTTAGTTTTCTTGCCGTTATAGTTCTCGTTTGCTTCATGATATGATCTCAGCCCTCTCTGCACCACCACCCTACCCTAACTAGAATCACAGCAGTCAATGTTTTTAAATTGATGCTTGCTTGTTTACATTGTAAACATGGGAATCCAAGACACTACCCGTGCTTTGGTGTGTCCCTACGTTTGTGTATAAGACTCACAGTGGCTCAGACCTGTTTACCTAATGGAAAAATGTCCTTTTAGGTCTGCTAGAGTCTATAGCGCAGAATGGGAAGGCCCACAGCGGTGATGAAAATTGTGGAGAAAATGACAGGACTGCAGGAAGGCACAGAAACAACAATGCTGGAGATAAGACGTCAGCAGAAAGTGCCACAGATGGAGCCAAGTCATACACGCCAGATCAGCTGGATGCAGTCAGAAGGTGTGCTTGTCTTTGTGTTTTATTTTTCAGCTTTTGCAAAATTTTTTCACATTCAGCAGTGATGATTGTTAGTGCCGTCCCAAGCCTGCTGAGTTAAGTGTCCACTTCCTCTTTGGTTTGCCTTCAAATGTGTCTGTTATGTAGGATAAAAAAGTGCAAAGACTATTATGAGATTCTTGGAGTCAGCAAAGATGCCTCAGATGATGATCTGAAAAAGGCTTACAGAAAACTAGCTTTGAAGTTCCATCCAGATAAAAACCACGCCCCTGGTGCTACGGAGGCGTTTAAAGGTAAGACTAACATTTATGCTTTGCAACCTCCTACAAATGTCTGTTTTTGACAAACTTCTTTCTCTTTTATCCCCCCATTTTGGTCCTAGCTATTGGTAATGCGTATGCCGTTCTTAGTAACGCTGAGAAGCGGAAACAGTACGATCTTTATGGGGAGGAGAAAGTTCACCATACGCGTCACGGCCATTCTCATCGTGGCTTTGAGGCAGATATTTCTCCTGAGGATCTCTTTAACATGTTCTTTGGAGGTGGATTTCCATCTAGTAAGTAGGACATATGCAATAATGTCAATGTAGATTAAAATGGCTTTAAATATCTCTGCTATAGCTTTGAGGAACTCGGTTGCCAGTATGCAAAAGAATGGCATATTGAAAGCAATGGCATATTGGGACTTTGCTTTTTTTTTTTTTTTTTTTTGCGTTCCTCTTAGGTAATGTCCATGTCTACAGTAATGGCAGGATGAGATTTGGGCATAACCACAGGCAAGAACGAAGAGAACAGCAGAGAGATGTAAGTGGCACACTTTGTAAAAAATACTATATACATATATATTATGCATGAGAGAATATGGTTTGTGCACTTTTGATTGCTTTTTGGCTACAAAGTAATTTAATAATTTCTTACAATAAATTGTTGAAAAAGATTAGGTGCAAATTGTTTGATTCACAAAAGTAGTTTACAGTTTCCTTTGTTTTTGTTTTTTTTTCCTTGAACTAGGGAAGTCTTGCGCTGTTTGTTCAGCTGATGCCAATCCTAATCCTCATCATAGTTTCAGCCCTCAGCCAAATGATGGTTTCCAGCCCTCCCTACAGTCTTAGCCACAGGCCGTAAGTTTGCATAGCCCTACTTGTTTTTGGTTTTTTTGGGGTATTTTTGTCTTTTTTAAAATAAAAAAAAAAACTGATAAAAAGTATTGTCATGGACTAACATTGGTCAATGTCCTTCAAAACCTCTAATGATTTAACACTTTTTATATATTGCAGATCTTCAGGCCACACAAACAGGCGACAAACTTCTACTCTGAAGGTGCCTTACTATGTGGGTGACCGTTTTTCTGAGGAATACAGTGGAATGAATCTAAAGAATATTGAACAGAGTGTGGAAGAGGACTACATTTCAAACCTTAGAAACAATTGTTGGAAAGAAAAACAACAGAGTAAGTTGCCCCGATTGTGCATAGTTTTAATTGTTTAGTGATTTTGTCTTCTTTATGCATTCGGTACTTGCACTTCACGCAGTACAGTAGTTCACCACCCTTTTTTTTCCCAGGTGGGCAACAATGCTGATTGTCAAGTATTTAGTATGCAAACAGTGATCATACAGAACAATAAAGCATGTATTTATTTGATTTTATATCTAAAACTCTGGGACTTAAACTGTGTTTTAACTTGCAGAGGAAGGGCTGTTGTATCGAGCACGTTATTTTGGAGACTCCGACCTGTACCAAAGGGCACAGAAAATGGGTACACCCAGTTGCTCAAAGCTTTCAGACATTCAAGTTCTATTACATGGACACTGAGAGACAAGAGAGTAAGTTTTCTTTATATGTATATATAAAATCTGTTGATTTTAATCAGTCGACCAGACTAACGATTTCATTTTGTTTATGTAAGTAGAAGATTATAATTCCGTTTCTTTCATGATGTTCCTTTTTTTTCTTTACTTTTTTTTTTCTTTTCATTTTAAAGAAATGGTCATGCAAAACTATGGGTATTTTAGGGTCAGTAAAATGTTTGGGAAGGACATTAGGAACTTACTAAACCCTAAGTAAAAGTTGTTTTTAACCTGTTGTTAAACTGTTGTATTTATAGATACTGTTTAGAAATAATATTCCGTCTTCTTATATATTACTTTTAGGTTTCTTCTGTTTTTTGTATTTTAATGTGTTAAGATAAATACTGTTTTATCTGACCTTTTCTTACTTTTCATTTTTCTATTCATATAGGTCCAGTTTATGTCTATTTTGAAGGTGACCAAGTACAGAAATATTCTGCTCTCGCCAAACTTTAGCTGAAAGCAGAGTGGGAATTTGCACCAGGAAAAGCAAAAAAAAGTCCATATCCGTGTGGCGGTGGGCTTGCGTTTGTCTTTCCTCTCCCTTATGATGTTGGCAAAGTTGCACATCATTGGGCAGATTTTGCTGAAATGTGAAAATGGATTTAAAAACCTGCACTCATTTGAAAGTAATTGGTGGAGTTGGAAGTAAACAAAAACAAACACTAAATAGTTGTATTCTGAATGGTAAGCTATGCTACTAGCTTAATGCTTTTCTTTTCAGTGAGTCTGTGCACCCCAATTCCATTATGAGCAATTTTTAGAACCCTATATTTGGGATATCTGAGCCATTCAAGATTTTTAGCATTTCTTTGGACTTGTATTTTTGACATCAAGAACTCAGCCAGTTTAAAATAAGTTGTTGCCATTCCTTATTTAAATCAATCTTTCTCTGTAGATTTGCTCATTGGTTGTTTTTTTTTTAAATAAGCAATTGAGATTAATGAAAAGAGGTTTTGATCTGTATTTATTAAAATGGAATCGTCCTAGATTGGAGTCTCATTTTATTATCAGTACCAGTGTTTATTAACGACCTCAGTTTATGATGCATATTACTTTGGAAGTACTGAGGCCTATGTTTTGTTTCATTTCAGTTTACAGGAATATATCAAAAATATTTGGGCCTTAATCTTGTTTGAGGAAAAGCTTTTATTGATTTCCAGAGTCTTAAAATCAAATGTATCAGTACATTAGTAGCTGCCTAATACCCCATAAACTGTGCAATCCAGAATTATTGTTGCCTTTATATATAAAAAATATAAAAATTACATAAGAGCCCACAAGAAAAAAAGGCACTGGTGATAATAAATTAATTTTATTCTGAGAGACTGGTCATAATTATTGACACCCCACTTAGTGTTTTGTGCAACCTTCTTTTACAAGCAGGGCTGCACTGAGGCTTTTCTTGTAATGTTTCTTAAGGGATTTTTGACCGTTGCTCAGTGCAGAATCTCTCCAGATCTCTCAGAGTTCTGGGTCTGGGGTGTACTCTCTTCTTGGGTTCAACCCACAGGTTTACAATTGGATTTAGGTCAAGGGAACTGGGATGGCCACGGCAAAAACATGTAACCAGTTTTGAATATATTTTGATTTGTGCTTGACCAGGTTTTAGACCGTTGGCAGCTAATTTGTTTTGTTAAAATATCCTGCAATGTCAGTAATGCCATGTCTGCAAGCCCCCTCTGGGGCCTTTAGAGGAGAAACAGCCCCACAGCTTGGTGGAAGGTGATTTTCTCTGTAGCCATCTATTCCTATGCCAAACCAACCTTGAGTGTTCGGAGTCTGAGAGCTCAGTTGTTGTTTTGTCTGACTACCCTGATCCAGTTAAAGTTCTTGTGGTGTCTTGGGAATTCCAAGTGCTTTTGCTTATGTTGAAAAGATAGGAAAGCCTTTTTCTGGCTTAATTTCCAGATGGTTTGTTTAAAAGGGTGATGTCTTACTGTGGATTTGGAGACATGGTGACCCTAACATGCTACCAAGCTCTGAAATTCTGAAACTCCGGTCTCTGGAGATATTTTTTTAACTTCTCTGATCATCCTATTATTGTGGGAGTTGACAAACATAGCCTGGCGTCCTCTTCCAGCCTGGCTCATGATAGTTTCGTTTTCTTATACTCCCTAATAATTTCCCTAACTGTTGATTTGGACATTTTAAGTCGAGCAGCTATTTTCCTGATTTGTGTAAGAAAACATACTTTTGCCTAACGGCAGTGAAATGCTCTTGAATCTTTCCTGTGGTGATGGAAGGGATTTGGGACCCATATTTTTATTTTTGAAGTAGAAAAATCATTGAATGCTTGAGAGACTTACGTCAACTTAAAATTAGTTAAATATATGTGGGATCATAGATCATTTACATTTCCTTAATTCAGATTTCTTGGGCTGACAATAATTGTGACATGATTGTTTTAAAAATGTAATTGTTTAATGGTTGCCTTATTCTTTGTCTAAACGTGCCCAAAGTTAAAGTAAGATTTTTTCGATTTATATTAGTATTGATAAAATTGAATACATTTGTATTAATCCTTAGCAAGGGTGTCAACAGATTGATACTTGATGATACTGTACTTTTTTTTTTACTTCATAAGAGGCTGATGAATATGCTTGGTTTAGCTTTAAAATGTCCTACTAGATTAGTACAGTAATTTTCAGTTTGGCTTCATCACACCAAACAGATGTGTATGTGTAAGAGTCAATTAAAATGAAAACACAAATATCAGTCAAACAAGGTACATCTAAAGTACATTTAATGCATTGCTTGATCACATACAACACTTGCACGTGTACAGGATTGCTGTAAACTGAATTTGTAAAAACTAGTTTTGTAAACTTCAAGTAATGGCAACATGTCAGTGTATTTTTTGGCAAATGTTCAAGCAAAATTAAAGCACTTTGGTATAATTAGACAAACATTGTCATCAAATCTGAATCTATAACATCCTCTTTCAGGAACTTAAAATAGCTGCCATTATGACATCCATTCTTAGAAATGCTTAGCTGGCATTTCTGCAAAAGAAGCGCATGGTAAAACCCATACATAAATGAGTCATTTTCATGAAAATGAAAGAAACGAAATCCAAAGAAGGCCTGAAGAGACTGTATGCAACTCCAGGTGTCCTCTCTGATCATTATCTTCAGGTCACAATTCTTCTATGTATACTTCGCCTGAGCTATAAAGCTTCCTTTTGACCACTGTGAAGCCTTTGCTCAGTCGGACGGAATTGCTAAGCCTTTTCGTGAACCTTGGCCACAGTCCGGAAAGATCTGGCCGCAGCAAAAATGTGAGATGAAAAGTTGGCACGGTGTAGGGGTCCACAGACAGCTGTCCGATGCTCTGATCTGACTTGTTATTCTCTACACACAAGTCAATTAGAGCTCCTCTCAGGCCACAGGGTTCACCAGCTGCCAGGTGGAGTAACTCCTGTCCAATGTGCTCCAGCAGCTGATGAGGTACAAGAAGCCTAGACCATCCCAGGGCTCTGGCACTGACTTCACTAAGAATTTCAGAGAGATTATCCACAGTCTCTGCACATAGGGCCTCCTCCAAGGGGTCTTCGACTGAAACCACTGGTGAACATCAAAAAGTTTAGCTTTTACTTCAATCTTTTCAATCATTCATTTTTAAGTATTTGCTCATCCTAAAAGTAGCCTTACTGATTTTTTTCATAACTGGACCAATGGCCACATCAATACAATAATAATTGTATTGTAATAATTTAAAAAAAACTGCTGTAATATATGCATAGAAATTAGCATAGATTGCGTTCCGACATACCTGAATGTCTCTTCATAGAGCTGCTGATTTGTTTTGTGTCGTCAATGTGGTTAAACTCGATCAGTTTTTGTACCACTCTTCCCCAAGACAGGCGTTTAGAAATGTGAGATTCTGATGCAGAACAATTCATGGTAAGTTACGCAGTCCTGTGCCAGAATAGGCCTGAATGATACTGTCCGGTCCGGTCCAGAGGCTTAGCTCAACCACTAACGGGTCCATCCGTATTTATAATGAGCTGTGGAAACCTTCCCCCTTCGCACTTCTCAGCCAATCGGATTTCAGCGCACGTTTCCAACGTTCCATTCCGCCTGAAAGCAGCGTTGTGTCTTTTTACTCAAAGATGACTGAAAGACCGGCTCAGTGGGGGTTAAAACTTTATTGATCGTTTATACTACACTTCGCACGGCTGTCTCACTGCTCAGTTTCAGCGTCACAACACTTGAGAAATGATAAGGGAAGGAAATTACTGGAGAGATGTGATTTGGTCTGATTTAGGCCATTTCAGGATGCTTGTTAGAAACATTCAAACATTTATTTATTTATTTTTTTAAGTACAGGAATTGATAAATTTAGGGGTAAATCCTGGAAATTAATTAATCGTTTTACATAGAAACAGCACTATGAAAAGCAACTAACAAGCTTATGCTGATAAATGCTGGGCTCCTAGTTTTATTGCAGTCTTGTTTTTCTACATTTCACAGAGGAACAAAACTATACTAGATGAGTGGTTACACCCACTTAAGTCCTCACCTTTTTGCTAAATCTTGGTAAGAAAAATATTGAGACTGTTAAAGTACTACTAAAGTACTACTATCTTTGGTGACCAAGTTGGAACAGCTGTTGAACGGCTGCTCTCACTCTCATGAATGAGTGATGTGTTAGGGCGCGTAGGAAGGACGTTTAGGGCCTGCGGACGTGTGTGTGAATGTGACCCGGACCTTTAACCCCCACCCTACCCCCACCCTACCCCCACCCTACCCCCACCACCAAAACCTGCGCGGCATGTTGGCTGGTAAACTCCAAAAACAGCACGTAGCTCTTCTCCCAAATGGAACAGTTTCAGACCTGCTAAAGAAGACACGTGCTTGGACTCAAGGAAAGTTTAGGAGGAGCACTGCATTGATCAAATGCTGGAAAAGCATCAATTAGCACATCCAATTTATAAACACTGGCAATAAATGAAAATGACTGCAAAATAGTCACTTTAAAATGTTCGTTGATATTTGATGCCCTCCCTTTAGAATGTAATACATTTGCTTAGTTTGTAAGTATATTTTAATCATAATCAGACAATCTTATTGATCCTGGAGGAAATGGCTTAATACATACAGCTTTAATACTTTTATAATAAAGGCAGCCATATATACTAAACTATCCCGTTAATTAAAGAAGGATAGTCATTTTACTGAGCTCCCTGTCAACAGAAAACGAGTCCTCCGGCTTGCAGACATTCATACTGACCGATGGTGGTGACCTGCAGGGGGCGCCACCTAAAGTCGACCACCCGAGAGGATGTTCATAAATGACTGAGGCTTAATGTTGTTTTCTTTCCTTCGATCACGAGTTGCGTTCCATACGTCACAATCGTGTTTAAATAGAACATTTTAAACACAACCTTGTTACTTTCAAACAATTGTCTCCATGGCAGCGTTGGAATAGAATGTTTAGTATTATAGTAGCATTCCATTGTCTTAGAAAACGCATGTCAGTAATAGTAACTTTTATTTAGTTAAGTGGGTTTGTGTTCGGTTAGCTTTAGCACTGCAGTCTAACTGCATTTTTGTGCTTCCCCTGCACGAATCATCAACAAATGAATCAGTTCTGCTTGACGTGAACGTTAATGTGCACACTATAAATTCTACAGAAGGAAATGCATTAATAATGACAGAGACATTATTAATACATGAGGTCTGACTACAGTTTCAAAGCACATCCGAGAACTTTTCAACTAACAGGAACATATTTTGTTTAATCATAGTCTCGTGTTTTCTCCTGTAGTAGGATTATAATGTGCAATGTGTAAAAAAAAAGAAAAAAAAATGTACTCAGCTAAAATGTCTACATAATTTCCACAGGAGGCAAACATGTTCTGTCCAATACAGCTCTCGGTTGACATACTTTGTGAATCATGACTTTTTCACTGGATAAACATTCCCCAAAGAGCGTGGACATTTGGTGCACAGGTGGCAGTTAATGCGGCCAAATGTTCACCATGTATGTTCTACCATACCTTAAGAACTGGCAAGGTTTCTCTCTTGAATCACTGAGTTAAATGGCCCAGAGAAGAACGTACAACTGAGGGCCAAATGTGGCGCCTAGGGCATGTTTTAGAAAGTTTTTAGGTTTGGCCAGTTGTTTGGGTCATAGGAAACCACTAATAGCCTGAAAGTGAATGTAGCATGTACATGGAAGCACACAGCTCAATCAGTCTATACGTTTGACAAAAGTTTAATTGAACATTTCATGTTCGCTGATACAGAAAAATCTTGTTGTATGAATAT
Source organism: Bryconaethiops microstoma (assembly GCA_037577275.1). Lineage (NCBI taxonomy): Eukaryota > Metazoa > Chordata > Actinopteri > Characiformes > Alestidae > Bryconaethiops > Bryconaethiops microstoma. Next base: position 16,952,988 of record JBBJLS010000148.1, on the reverse strand, counting down.
GGTGCTTAGTAAGTACAGCATATACATATCATTTTGATCTTTAAAATGATGTAACAATTTATGTATTTAAGTCCAGTATTAACAAACACGCTTACAAATTTCCTCAAATATTTCATTTTAAACCATGCATTTCTGTGTGATATAAAGGAAAACCTAGAATGCATGAAATATTCATACATTTGTGAGCTACTTAGCAAAAACAATCAAAATAGATGTAACATCAATTGTTATTGTGAATTTGGTGATAAGCATGATTTAGTATTGGGCATTTATAATGTTCATATTTAACATGACTTATCATCAAGATCCCAAGAAGCAGCCTTGATGGGGGCACTGTGAAGCTTGCAAACTACAGTTTGCTTTTATTATAAATAATTAGTAATGGTTTCATATTAATATGTTCATAAACCATGACTGATAATTAATGAATTTGCCAGCTTGAAAACACAAATTATTTTTTTAGTTAATTAACATTTACTAGTCAGCAACTAACCATGTATTTTTTTTCTCTTGAACAGCTCAGTTGTTTTCTTAGGTAGGTAAGTATTAAGGATATTTTGGTAAGTTTTTATTTAAGTTTAAAAAAAAAGTTTAAAAATTAAACATTTAATATTTTTGACAAGGTTAGGAGGTAAATGAAACAACAAAGGATGTTCATCCTCCTTTTTTAAAACATTCCAGAAGTCAAAAAGGAGAAGTGATTCTATGTCAGGAAGCACAGTGAACAGATTAAACAACTACTTCTTCACTATTTATTTATTTATTTATTTATCTGAATTCATTTTTTTATAACTGTTTAGTTCAATAGATTGTAAAAAAAAATTTTTTTTTTTGTTCTATAAAAAAAAGGGAGGGGATGTTCTGGAACAGTTTGACTCACTGTGAACACAAGACTCAACAATATGTTAAATAAATAAAGTGCAAGGCCAAGTCTGCACTTCAATGATGTCAGCAACGAGCCAGTCCTTGTCAAAAGCTGCACTAAGCACGTGCAGTGTTTGCACATGGCTGTTACAAACAGACAAATCTGATTGAAAACTAAATCCATCAGGGGGCAGGTCAGGGACAAAACATCTGTATTCGCAGCAAAGTCATACCTGCCTTGACTATTACTACTGATTTTGCTATAATTTCTCGTAAGAAAACGACAGAAAAAGCAGAAGTGTGTGTTGTCGTGGTTTGTTTTGTCTGCTAATCACATAACATTGTAACAAGTGCCTCAACTGTTTGGGTATACTACATGTCACAAATGTGTCATGCTTTCCTGACATGCATTCAAGAACTAGTAAAAATGAGGAAGGAGAGTATTTAGTTAATAGTTAATTTACTAATTGAAACTGGAATTTGAAACCTTCTTGAAGGCTACTATGGACAGTCATCCTAATGATCTTATGACCCTCTTAACCTTGGACCACCATGTGACTGTCTAGCAAACTTCTCAGTCCTTCCTGCAAGGACCACAAAGCTGTAGTTGTCCCATTAATCATTACTCACTCACAAGTGCCCTTTATGTACATTTAGTGCAGCAAATTTCTTTGAGATACAGATTAAGGCCCAAATCAGAGTGGATGGTTTTGTTAATAGCTGTGTGGCCAGCATTCCAGGATTTTCAGTAGTCCTTTTGCAAACTTTTGTGAGAATCAACACATTTTTCATTTGTATACTCTCTGATCTTTTCCACGTTGATGACTGAGCATTGAATTTAGCCACTATATCACCTTGTATTTATACCCCAGTGAAACAGTAAAACATGGATCAAGTGCCAGATTTGATTGTTGTTTTTTTCTGTTGACTACATTGTCCCACATTTTTAGCATGAGACTGCAGTAATTAATCACAAAGACACTCTCAACCTTTTTTGATCTGTCATTAAGACTATATACGCATTCATAAGATTCTACTGGAGGGGTTAGGCCCGTAAGCAATCTTGTATAACAGATGGAGTAGTTTGCTGTAAAAAAGAAACTAGCATATCAAACCAGCTGTTACAGTTTTTAATTATTTTTAATTGCTACAGCTGATCGACAGCTTTGTCTGCCTTTTATCATTATTTTTTTTCATTTGAACAGGGCATTGCATCAGATCACAACGATTTCTAGAAAAGTTCTGCTGCTGAAGCCAGCATGTATGCCTCACACCACCAAGACCTCTAACAAACTTCACTTCAGGTAATGAAGTAATTAAGAAGCCCTTAGGCAGACTTTACGTAATCTTAATATTATATTATTACTATAGAACTGATACAACATTTTTGCTTTAACAAACATTTCATTGTTGAATGAGGATTGCATCTACAGGGATAGCATAATGTTTCACAGAATTTGTGTTCATGTTATGTGGTTTTGGGGCATTATTTTAGAATTTGGTAAAGTGTTTCACAATTGAAAACCAACTGGTCAGCTCCAAACTCGTCAAAACACATTTGACTGGGTTTCATCTGGCAGGAGGGCAATGACCTGAAACATATACTACTAAAAAAATACTATAGAGTTTTTAGGGATAAAATAATTTCCTTGGTTGGTCAAGTCAGTTGCTAGACTTTAAAATGTCAATACAGAAATGCTGTGATTTCTATTGTTCACAAATATAAACAACCTCAGATTAAAGCTGACATTCTGCACTTCAATTTCATAGCCCTCGTTTCATTTCAAGCCTAATACGCTAGAGGACAAAACTGTACACTAGGAGGCATCCTTGAGTTACTAGATTTCGTGTAAATGGATTCCTGAGCAAAATATGAGTTTTGCTCAAATTCTTCAGCACATTTTCTGAGACATAGTTGAAATGATCAAACCTGTACTAATTAGCACAATCAGTTTATACTCTGGTGGAAAATATATAATAGTTTCCCTGTAAAAGCAGATAACTCAAGATGATTTGACTACAGTGTTACCAAAATGAATTTTCTACCAGGCCTACCAAGATACTAAAGAATATTGTTTGTATGGTGATCTGAAAGTTTTTCTTTATCTCATTTCTCATTGCGACAGGGACCTACTCTACAGTAAGGTTGAACATTCAGTCGATTACAGTAGTAACACTGACAAATATAATGCCACACAAACACAAGCTTTAAACGTATTCACTGTTTTATCTTTACAGCATATAACATTTCCAGTAATGTAGGCTGAAAATGACACTATTACTATAAACACTATTACAATAAAAAAAACACAAACATTCTGCCATCATTTCTTTTTAGTCTGGCAAAAAATATCCTTCACATTTTCGCTCAGTAATGAGGACAAAAAACATTAAATACACACAGACTACAAAGTGTTACCCCTGCAAAGACCAGTCAATTCAAAACACTACCATGAAACCCTCTTACTGCAAAGTGAGAATTTCTTCAGACTAACCTATGACACTTAATCATTCAATTAATGAAATTATCATTTTCCATGGGTGTCAAATAGCAAAAATGATGCAAAAAACATTAGAGAAAAGGGGTGTCTGTTGTAATGGACCCAGGTCAGCAAGGACCTATTGTCCTTGCCGTGCTTCATTAGCATACAATGCTGAGTTTCAAGTTGTAACAGAGCATGAACTCATATTATCAAGAGAATTCCACTTTCTTCTCACTTTGGATTAGAATAAAAAAAGACACAAGAGTGGACGACAGCTTGTTGCTGGACTGTTCTGCTATTGACATTGCTGTTGGCAATGAAACCTGATCCTGCATTTTGAGACGCACTAACTAGGCAGTACTAAAGAGAATTTCCTGTCTTTTGAAGACACGGAACATTTCTTTGCCATACTACTGTGGATGTGTCTGCACTGAGAAGAATAGAAGGCTTCCCTCTGTGAGTGTGCATGGGGGCTCAGTGTTGATAGCTAGAATTCTGTGAAATAGCTAACTGTGCTGAATTAAATGGACATCACAGAGAGGGGAGGTGCCACAGGAGAGTTCCAGAGCTGCTTTGAGTAGTCAGTAACCATAGAAACACCATGCTTTAGAAGACGAAGACTCCTATTTGGTCTGTGCCACTACTGTTCAAAGTCTCGAAACCTTTATTTATTGCCCCCCTTTTCTCGGTTGTATGCTTCCAAGCTTACAGATCTAATTTGCCTTCTTGTAGCAAATATGAAATTAGCTATGTGTTAATGTGTGTGTGAGGGGAATTTTTTACTTTGTGTTAAAATGTCAGTGTACATTTCAAGTGGTAATATAGGCCTGGCATTTAGCTTATGCAGCACAAGACCATTGTGGGTGTAGAGTGGGTGGTCAGTTGTGGAGCAAGCATGCATCCCAACATCTGGGCCAAAATGAAGGAATGGTATCAGGTACCATGGTCCATCTAAAAATTTGTTTAAAATTTAAATGAAGATGCTTGCGAGGAAGTTGATCTTCAGGAAACAGCCATTAACCAAGCTCGAGATCCTAGCAAGCATGAAATTCATGATCTGGCTGTATTCATTATTTTTTAAAGACATTTTATTTTTTACACATATGGACCTAAAACAGCTTCCAATGTGGGAATAACTGTTCATTACAATTAGTCTATTTATCAGTATAGATATACTGGATTAGTAGTGTCAAATGCATGCACTCAATTATCTTTCTGTACAAACAGCAACACATTGATCTATATATAGATAATTTGGCGTAGAGAATGCTTGATTGCCACACACTGAACCGGAAAAAAAAAAAAAATTCTAGGGCAGGAAAAAATTCATTTTGTGAAATCTAATACTATGTACAGTTGATATAAAAAATTTACACATCCCTGTTGAAATGCCAGGTAATGTAAAAAAAATGAGACCATGATAAATCATTTCAAAATTTCCCCACCTTTAATGTGACCTATAATATGTACATTTAAATTGAAAAACAAACAAATCTGTTATGGAGAAATATATAAAAATAATACAAATGTAATACATACTTTGTTGAAGGACCTCTTGATTTAATTACTGCATTCAGCCTTTTTGAGTACACACCTGCCATCAATTAAAGTGACTCTGATTTAAGGTGACATTTACTCAGTTGCATCCTACAGCTAAAGCCATGGTTCACAGAGAGCTTACAAAGCACTCAAAGGAACCTAATTGTTGAAAGGTATCAGTAAGGAGAAGGATACAAAAAATCCACAACATTAGATAGACTATGGAACACAGTGAAGAAAGTCATCAAGAAGTGGAAAATATGGGACAACAGTGACGTTACTGAGAACTGGACATCTGGGAGGCTACCCAGATTCATACAGCAGCTCTGAAGGAGCTACAGGAATTTCTGGTAAGTGCTGATTGTGTACTACATGTGACAACAGTCTCCCGTATTCTTCATATGTCTGGACTATGGGGTAGGGTCGCAAGATCAGAGCCTTTCTTACAAAGGAAAACATAAAGGCTCGGCTAAATCTTGCAAAAAGTACATCAGGTGTCCCAAAAGCATGTGGAAAAATGTGTTATGTTCTAGTGAAACCAAAGTTGAACTTTTTGACGACAATTCCAAAAGGTATGTTTGGCACAAAAACAACAATGCACATCATCAAAAGAACACCATAACTACAGTGAAACATGGTAGTGGCAGCATGATGCTTTGGGGTTGTTTTTCTTTAAGTGGAATTGGGGCTTTTGTCAAGGTGTAGGGAATTATGAGCAGTTCCAAATACTAGTCCATTTTGACCCAAAACCTTCAGGTTTCTGCTAAAATGCTACAGATGAAGACATCCAAATCAACAAAAGAATGGCTTCACCAGGAGAACATTGAAGTTTTGGAAGTTTTCAAAAGATTCTTCAGCAAAGTATTAGTTTAAGGGTGTTCACACTTATGCAATCATCTTATTGTTCATTTTTTATTTTTTATATATTTCTTCATAACATATTTTTTGCTCTTCAACTGAATTGTTTAATATTGAAATGTTATAAGTCACATTAAATGTAGGAAAAGCTTTGAAATGATTCATTGTGGTTTAAATTTTTTTTTTTTGACATCAGAAAAACCTGGCATTTTAAAGGGGGTGTGTAAATTTTTTATATCCACTAGGTATTTTACATTTATGTCTAGATCATGTCACTAAAATGGACCTGAAATGTCACCTTAGAAACAACAAAAGAAAAATACCTTTACCTGACCAGCAGTTTCACATACAGTAACCTAAAGAATTAATCCAATATAAAATTAAAAGATTATTTTACAGGCCTGGAGGACCACACAATTGTGTCCAAGATTAAAATGACTGCAACGTTTCCAATTCGATACATATTACTTCATTTTAGATTTATCTTCTCACTAAAGGTTTCTAATTCCAGTGTATTGTTTATCTGGTTCCTTTCACTTAGTCTTCAGGTAAATTACAACTAGAGTTCTACTTTCTGCATGGAAGGGTGTCAAGTACAAAACCTCACATCATATTTACCATTTGTGTTTACTGTTGTCCTGATATATGTTTATATATTTACAGCTTGTACTAATGGCATCAAGATCAGTAAGCATGATGAAAGCAAGAAGATGTTCTGGTCTCCATTTTCAAAGCTGCGGAGTTGCCACGAGAAGATATTAATATCAAAGTCATGTCAGCAGTTTACTGAAACTGAAAGAGGGGGAAATGATGAAGGCTGAGTCTACAAATGGCCTTTGCTGCAGCATATCAGTGGAAGAAGTGGTACTGTGCTGCAGTGGTGGGAACTGCTGAGAGCAGGGAAAAACTGCCCCCCCTCCTGGGCCATGTGATACCATCTCACCTCCAAACATTGACGTTTCCTCCTCAGTGAGTGAGAGAGAAGAGTGAACAGGCAGCCTGCAGTCTAGAGTCAATCGCATCGAAAATTATGCCATACGAAGTAAGCTGAGCATAAATGACAAATCGGCAGAAGGTCAGTGAAATCACTGAGGTGAACTTAATGGGGAAAAGGGTCAGTGTCACAATCCGTCTTTAAAGGACACATAGCCTTAATTTTTTAGACATTTCTACTGATTTTGCATTGTAAGATGATAAAGCTGGATGTTTTTTTTTTTATTTATGGTAAATGTAAATCGAACCGCTATGTAAAACTGTAAATGGAGCCACTTAAACTATATAAATGACCACTTTAATGTTCATGAATAAAAGTACCGTAATTATAACAGAAAAGTTTTCCATATGCTAATTTATCTAGTTAAACTATGAATTTATATTCAGAGCAGAGCGCTTGACCTCTGTGGCACGAGGCAATATGTAACTTTGTGTGAAATGGGTTTTTGGAGTTAGTCAGAATTAGTCTGCAGTTTGTGAATGGAATAAATAATCTGGAAATACAGTTTATTGTATTACCCAGGAAGTAACATACTAGAGGTGTATAGATATAGATCTGTGTATAGATCTGAAGGATCTGACGTATACGTATACATATAACTGATGTTCCAAATAATCTAGGATAATTGTGTCCATGTGTTGTCATTGTGCCAAGTTTAGCATTTCATGCCTGAAGCTTGTGGCTCCTCTTTGGAATTAGACTCTCCTAGTCACTGTTAAAGATGTACATGGGAACCCAACCACATGATAGCCTCAGCCATCATTAAGAATGCTCCTTCAGTGGCACTAAGAACAAGACCTGAATGTCCCCATGGTTCTTTGTGGTTGCAGTTACACCACACACTGACATGCTCTCATACTTTAAATTAAATTTGAACTGTCAGTCATGATTTATAACACTTTGCACGGTACATCAATCACTGGAGACTACTGGACTATCATAAAAAAGATCTTTGGGTGTGATTATTATTTAAAGCTCCTGCCTTCTGATTTCATTTCAGGTTTCTATTCTATTATCTATCATTTTTGTGAAGAAATTTACTGTGAACTGGCGGAGAAAGAATGAAGTTAGTCTTGTAAGGGAAAATCAATATATTCACTCGTATTCTAAGGCCAATCAGTATATTCAGTAGATGTTTTATATGTGGTTGATGATTCTTTTTATGTAACACTCATAATAGTGGAATGTTGGAGCGACTAAATCACTAACGTTGTATAACCAGTCCTGGAGCCATTAGGGCATGGACTTGAATTTATGAAGTTGTTATTTTGTTAAAACCTATATACTTTATGATTTTTCATTAAAGGTGCAAACGTATGTTTTTCATTAAGATGTTCTAACACTATCTAGTAGATTCACAGCTTAGGGTTAGGTTCGAGGTCGTGGTCATGGGGTCGTACCATGCGCAGCCCGCTAAGTCATAATAAACGAGGCGACTGGCGCTTCGTTGATAAAGTTAGAGTATGATAAGGGAAATAACAGCGGAGAAGGCCCCATAAACTACAGCCTAGTTAGATAATGTGTGTGATGTTTTTAAGGTATGAAAGGTCTTGCACGAAGGACTTGTATGCAGAGAATCTTCATCCTGGGACCGCCCTGGTATGAACATTCTCTCTTTCTACAGAAGAAAATAAAGACTTTGTTCTGAGCAAAGAATCTTTGTCAGTTTGCTGATTTTCCACCACAGTCTTTTCTTTTGAGATATTTGTAACTGTTTTTTAATGTTATCTACAGTGAGACCCATAATGTTGGCTTGTATGGCCTCAATTTTTAGAAGCACTGTCCAGAGTTTATAGTAAGTTTGCTCACAAGGCTGAAGTGGGCTTCTATTTTCCCAGTTTATTTGCATTTTTTGGTCCACCTTATACAGTGTGGCAGTAGAAATATTTTGCTTAGCCCTGAAGAGGGCTAAGCTAATCGGTTTAGCTGATTCATACATGATATGAACAGCTACTAATCAGAATTTAGTATAAAAGTGTGAAACAAGTCATCATTCTAGACAAGCCCTACATTCACCTGTCAAAGATTTCACTCCAAGTAGCACCAAGTTATTAATTGAAAATAAATCTGACTTCGTTCGGTTAAGCAACTAAACTCACTATAGAATCGCATCAAAAGATATAAAAAAATGTATTGAACTAATTCTGTGTCATTGCTGTTATACAGTCTGTAAGTCTTTTTTTGTCTCCTTATCTAACACAACACAACAGCAGATCTGACTCTTGGCATGTTTGGGACATTCACCTAAAATGTAAAAAATGTCTAAGACTGTTTGTTACACTTTAAATATTATAATGTTTGATAAAAATGAGAAATCTAAAATGTTTAAAATTATTGTTAATAAATGAACTGTATATATTATTGTTGTTAAGATTTGTGGTTGGTACACATAACCACCACTTTTTGTCCCCACCACTTTCTGAGAACCTACATTTTGTGTCAAAATGAAATTTTTTTTCATAATTGACGCCCATAGTATTGAAAGAGAATTCTGGTTCTGAAACATTTAAAATTTGTAAAATGCTCCTTAAATCATTTTTACATTTGGCAGATCTTAGCCAGAGTGACTCACAATTTAATTGTTTACTTTCTGTCTTAGCCAGTAAATGCAAATATGAAGTATAATTGTTGCGATACAATTATGGAGTCTGAGGTAAACATTTAGGTTAATGTTAGATGCTTGTGGATTGAGTGGCATGCCTTGAGAGCATAAATGTGAGCAAAGTAGTAATGGGAAGCTCATGAATTGTTTTTGTGTTAGGGCCCAAAACATACTACTTCATCTCTGAGTCTCTTACTGACCACAGCATTTTATGTATATAGTATAGTGTATTGAGTACAAAGCATTTTCAATACACAAAGCATTTTCTGTAGTATTTTATTTGGACTTATCCTGTATCCTATATCTGCTGTCTCTGTGTCTCTGTGTGTCTGTGCAGTCGTAGCCTAACCCATTTCCTCGAGTTTTATGATTCTGAACTTTTACTCACTAACTTTAAAAGTGATGTATGTTACTTTTAACTCCACTATATGTGTCTAGGATATCTGTACTACACGCTGTTTTATAATGAGTCCAATATAAGCTTAAGTCTCATTTTCTGAACAATTGCAGCTGTTCTTTATATTTAATAGAAATACGTATTCATATGTTTTCTCTTTCGACAGAAATCACTTCACTTGAAAAGACTTCAACAGATTTATATACTTTGGAAAGACGTGATAGCACTTGCCTGTTCAGTTTTTATCATTAGCATGTATCTGCAACTCGTTTGCAACTTGTAAAATCCTATTTAACTGTGCACTCATGTATGGATTTCAATTTAAATGAATGCCTCGTCCCTAGCCCAGTGTAAACTGATTGCATCCAGCAAACAGATTAATCCACAGCATTTCGTAGGAGAAGAAGACAAAGAAGTGTCTTGGAGGTTCAGAGAGATTGGATCGGTTAATCTAGTGTTTCAATTATAGGTGTTCCTTCACAGCACACCTAAAGAACTGGCAGAGAACCCAGTGTGCTGCCCAAGGGCTTAAAGCAACCACTAAAAGCTGCATACAAGTTGTTATCTAATGAGTTCTCTGTCGTATTCTTCGTGTTTACTACTACTATTATTATTTTATTATTATTACTATTGTTGTTGTTGTTATAGACACTTTTCTAGAATAATTTCTTACTGAAATGTTTATAATCACCGAAATACTCATAATAAACCAGTACTTTTTTACATACACACCTTTATGCTTCAACCATGATGTAACGCAAGCCTCTGCCTATACAGGTCTTTTTGTATGTCTTTAAATATTGGTTTACATTATTTTATGATGTTATATCCACTCATTAATACAATCAATGGATTAAATCCAGTCTTTCACACTGTTGTAAATTTCATGACATTGGTACCTCCCCCCCGCACGCCCCCCCCGCACGCATCTCTCTCTCTCTCTCTCTCGCCTCAGCAGTAAGGAAGCAGCATCCTGTAATCAGGTCACATTTCACTGAAGACTCAGCATCCATATCTGGCCCTGAGGAGCTGAGGACGCCGTGTTGGAACATCTAACCTATCCCAGTAGAGGAGCGATGGTGTTCGTGAGAGATATGGGGCGCCTCCTCGTCCCGCTCATGATGCTCGTGGGGGTGTCGATGCAGGGCGACCCCAAGAGCGGGAAAGACGCGGAAAAGAGTGGGAATTTCATGGAAGACGAGCAGTGGCTGTCCACCATTTCCCAGTACAGCCGCAAGATCAAGCACTGGAATCGCTTCAGAGATGTAAGTGCGCTTCTAGCAGCCCTGGCGAACGCGTTATGCACAATGTCTGGACACACACACACACACACACACACACACACACACACACACACACACACACAGGAGAAGATGTTATAAATGGAAAGGATATGCTTTAAGTTAGTCTGCCCAGAGCCTACAGAGAGCTGTGGGCAGACAGGCTGTATTGTTCCTATTAGTCACATCAGACTCAGACCTGGATGGCTCAATTTGCTACTGTAAGAAGTAGCCCAGTAGGAGAGATTGGTAAAGTGCATTGATGCATAAAACATAGTGCTCTGACACGATTCAGATGTGTCAGATGCTTCCACATGACTCAAAGGTGTTACAACATGATACCTGTCAAAGGAAGAAAAACAGCACCTGGTGTAACAAATTTATCTGACCACTGGACACATTTGAGTGATAAACCTTTTTTCGATGTAGAACCTCTAATCTAGATGTCAGACATCAAGTAGAAATCCTTCTCTAGTGGTCTTATGTACATACTGGGGGAACGAACCTAAGGTACATCCAGCCAAGACAGTGTATTAGGTTATATGCCTTGATAAATATATTTATTTTATTTATTTCCTGCTAAGGTTTTTATTTTGTCTGTAGAGTACAGTTATCTACTGAAGGATTAAACACTCTGCAAAAATGGGAATAAACTAATTTCGTAAAAGTGATGCTTATTACTTGATGAAGGGATTAGTCTGTGGATAGGTTGCAGTCAGTACTCTGGTTTTATTCACTGTTGTCATATCAGAGACTCACAATAAGGACTAGGTCATATGATGATATTAGTTGTTTTTGTGGTAAATGATGTCACATTATACCACATAATGCTCTTGTGAGTGTATCATACATATAGTGAGTGCTTCCAAAACACTGTTTGACTGCATGTTTCATTACAAAGGATAATCAGCGTCGATTGAGTTGGTTTTAGAGCAGTGCAGTGTGTAAAATGTTGAATAGAAATCATTGTGTATATACTTTTTGATAACTCTTTTTTTAATTAACTTATTAGAAATTAGAAAAAATAAGTGTTTGCCCTCTTGTACACATAATCTACACTGTAGGCCAATTCGGAAATTGGATAATTACATACACTGTCGGCCAATTAGAAAGAAAACATCAAATCACTTGCTATATACTGTGAAGAAAATTACAGAAAAAAATCATTTCCAGAAGATCTACTAGGTTATTATAGAGCAATATTATGTGAAATCTGACCTTTTCATCAAAGACTGAGCAGTGATGAGGCGTATGGAAACACGCTCAGGAATCATCCAATTGAACTGGCCCTATTCCCGTGTGTCTGTTCTGAGCAGTTAACACACATAAAATATGCATGAAACACACATGCTTTTGACCTCACTGCCCAGCAGTTCATGTCATTGCAAAATCATTGGAAAAATAAAAAAAACTCATCTTTTTTTCCAGTTTGTTCCTCTATATGAAACATTAAACCCCCAAAGAGACAGTTAGCTTTATCTCTAACAATGCTTAGTCTTAAATATCCAGGGCTAGATTGTATATTCTCTAAATGATGATGTCAAATGCACATCTGGGGGTACTATTAAGGGACCTTCTCAAATCATAGGCATGAAAAGATTAACCGTGAATTAAAACAGGATTATAAATGGATGGGCACAGCATTTTTACACAGAAGACTTTGATTCAAGCTAGGCTTCACAGCAGCCTCTATATTCTCTGATCGAAGTCCATTGATTGGCTCATACTTGGTCCTGCATACGAATATGCAGTGTAGCTAAGGAGAGCTCTGCTGGAATATCAGACCCTCTATGTTTAGATCAAAATCAAAGTATCTCCAAAAAAGGGCCTCCAAAGTCCCTGTGGATTAGCCATCCTGATCTTTTTTTTTTTTTGCTTTCTCTCTGGTTCCCGAATTCTCAATTTTTTAAATTTTGTTACATATACATGCATATATATATATATATACAGTGCTGTGAAAAAGTATTTGCTGATTTCATATTTTTTTGCATGTTTTTCACACAAATGTTTCAGATTATCAAACAAATTTAAATATTAGGCAAAGATAACCCAAGTAAACACAAAGTGCAGTTTTTAAGTGATGATTTTATTTATTAAGGAAAAAAACTATCTAAACCTACATGGCCCTGTGTGAAAAAGTAATCGCCCCCCTTGTAAAATCATGATGTAACTTTGGTTAATCACATTGTTTGGAAGGAAGAGTGCAATTCCACTAGCCACACCCAGGCCTGATTACTGCCAGACCTGTTGAATCCAGAGATCACTTAAAAAGTAGACTAAAAGATCCCAGAAAAGGAGAGACATCATGCCGCGATCTAAAGAAAT
>JBBJLS010000148.1:16915660-16939546 GCA_037577275.1 Bryconaethiops microstoma | reverse complement strand
CCAACAGTCAAGCATGGTGGTGGTAGTGTGATGGTCTGGGGCTGCTTTGCTGCTTCAGGACCTGGACGACTTGCTGTAATTGATGGAACCATGAATTCTGCTCTTTCCCAAAAAATCCTGAAGGAGAATGTCTGGCCATCACTTAATGACCTCAAGCTAAAGCGCAACTTGGTTTCTGCAGCAGGACAATGAAACACACCAGCACGTCCACCTCTGAATGGCTTAAAAAAAGCAAAATGAAGGTTTTCGAGTGGCCTAATCAAAGTCCGGACTTGAATCCAACTGTGATGCTGTGGCATGACCTTAAAAGGTGGTTCATGCTTGGAAACCCTCCAATATGGCTGAATTAAAACAATTCTCCAAAAAAGAGTGGGCCAGAATTCCTCCGCAGCGATGTGAAAGACTGATAGGCAGTTATTGCAAACGCTTAAGTGCAGTTGTTGCTGCTAAGGGTGGCACAACCAGTTATAAGGTTTAGGGGACAATTAATTTTTCACATAGGGCCATGTAGGTTTGGATCGTTTTTATCCTTAATAAATAAAATCATCACTTAAAAAGTGCATTTTTTGTTTACTTGGGTTATCTTTAAAATAACCCAAGAAATCAGGAAGGGGGTAAATACTTTTTCACAGCATTGTGTATATATATATACATATATATATATTTATGTATGTATGTATGGTAATGCAGGTCAGAGGAAACTCTCAGTGTCCCTAATGATTTGCATGTATGTGTACGTGTATTTATGTGTCAGTGAACACTGGACTGCAAATGTGCTCTAGCACAACCAGAGAGCATTAGCAACAATAAATCTCCTGTGGTAGATTTTAAAGTGGAAGCTAAAGTCTTGATGACTGTATAAAAGACTTAAGGATAAGTTAAACCAGTAATTTTGCTTGTGCATGTGACACCAATGACTCTCTCTGTTGAGGTGACTTTACATATTGTTACTATACGAAAATGAAAGAAAGATAAGAACATATCCAAATTTGTGACTTTACAGGACAGAGCAATAATGTTTCTAACTTGCAATTAGGGCTGCATTATATGGACAAAATATTAGTATTGTAATTATACAATGCTAATACTAATACCACAATACTAATATTGCGATTTCAGTGCCTTTCGAACTATTAAAAGGCCCATATTATCACTGTTCAAGACTTAAAGTATGTAAATATTGTTTCAAAATAGATGTCCATCTCCCATACATATAGTCCATTTATGGAAACTAAGCTAACAAATACAGCCTGTTTTAACTTATAATTATGTGATGCTACAAAATATAACTTTAAATATAACATTCTGCAGCAGTTTAGGCCTGCTCATTCATGCACTGATTCTCCAGCACCAATGGTTAAAGATTGGACTGGTTACCTTATACTTTAGAACACCTTGATTTATCAAAACACCTAGCAACACACGTAGCTGTGATTGGTTGCCCTTTCAAAAACATTGTGATTGGTTAGAGGCTCTTTTGCATATTGCAGTCTTTTTGTGCATATCAATATTGCAGAGACCAATACTGCAATAATGATTAATAGACTGTACTTTCAATGTAAGCTAAACTAAATACATTTTATTCCAAGGTCTTTTTGGTGCATTTCTAGCTGTCCGATTAATGTGAAGTTTTCACACAATAGCTGCTGTACTGCAGTGTGCAATTGATGTTGAAAAAAATAAAAAGTTTTGGACAGCAGTGATTATTCAGAGTGTCATTCAGAAATTTACAATACTAATACCAAACCAGGACCCTAACCCTGTAGCGATTCTTGAACTACATTTATTTTGACACCTTCTTTTAAATACAAGAACAAAATGACTATGAAAACATTATATCTCCTTAACTGTGGTAAAAAGACGTTTTCAAAATGAAAATGATATGATACATATATGCTGTTTTTCTTCTTTTTTGAAGAAAAACAGCATGGCAGTGTTCAGAGACACTGTTGTCAGTCTTTGTGCTTGTATTCACTAAGTAGACTGTTGATATTAGAAACATGTTTATTAGACAATCACCAGTCTAAATTTTGTAGAGCGTTCATAAGCACTTTGATCAAGTGTGTGCCCTTCACTCTGTCAGGCTGCTGGTGCTGTAGAGGAGATTCCTCCTATCTAATAGGAGGAATCTAACAGAGAGACTGTAAAAGAACTTGAATACGTGAAAGCAGTATATACAGCGTATCAGATATTAGTACTTTCTGAATCCATTATAATGTTACCGTAATGTATTCGTTTTTACATGCACATGCACATTAAAACTGTCATTTATTACCATTGCAGCAGCAGACACAAACAGTCCTTTAGAATGTACTGAAAATGAGAAACAAACTGTTTCTATTTCCAGGAAATATTTTATCTTTAAAGGAGTGTGTGTGCATGATGGCAAAGTCTCAGACCTGCTTTGAGTACCGAAGTTGCATCAGAATGAAGGACAACAGTTATTAAAACAGCAAAACATGGATCATACACATGCATACTGACTCATACATATACACACACAATATGCATATTCCTTTCACATGAATATTTAATGATTATTCTTTGCATTTCATTAGTTTCTGCTTCAGACATTCAAGTCATGAATTTCTAGGACAGATGTTTCCTCTGTTGACATGTTTTCACAAAAGCCCTGACCTCATCTTCTGCTTTTAAATGAGACTGTTAATCATATGCATTATTCCCTTTGTTTATGCATAGTAAGTTCAAAAGATAAACAAAACAAAGCAGTTTTATTTTTCCTATATTCACTATCCACAGTTATATCTGTGCACTCGCCAGTGACTGCCTGGTAATGAATACTATTGAGTATGTCAGGAAAACTGAAATTAGAAAGGTGCAAATTAAAGAGGCGACTGGTAAAACTGGGCATCTGTCAGTTCTTGGTGAGCACTGGAATGCTGGAATGTTTTGTTTTATACCTCTGTACTTTGTTTACTCCTGTAAACATTGCCAGCATTAGATACAAGAACTGGCTAAATGATGGAGCTGTTGCAACCTGATCCGATATACAGCTCGCCATTTATTAAAACAGTTTAAACTGATTAAGTTAACCGTTCAGGGATAGATTTTTGCATCTAATAAAAGTACTTTGAATATATACTTTTTTTAGATATTTTATAGAACAGGTTGGTTTTTTTGGCCACAACAGAATTATATGGTAGTGCTGGGTGCTTGGCATTGGCTTCTTCCAGGTGTCGTTTTCTAACATGGAGGTAGAGAGAAGGGGAACTGGGTTGTGTCCGTAAGAGACTCATATGAGACACATTTAAACACAGCCAATTTTGTCTTGTAACTCTTAATGAAATGCCACAGTTACGTTGATGACATTGCAAGTATTTTTTTTTTACCAGGGTCTACAAATTGAAAATTGAATCTCAATTTTTGCCATTTTTTACATTATTTGCAGTTTACATAATGCCTACAGTTTACAAAATGTCATGACATAATGAATCAACAGAAATTAAATTACATTACTTTATACTGAAAGTTAAGAGCCTTGTTTTCTTCTGTAAAGATACTTTCACAGAGGTTTTGCTCTTCAATACCACTAATCTGTGGATCAAAACAAGCTTTTTTGAGGCCTTGATATGTTTACATCATTGACTTGTACTTAGCCTTGCGTGAAAGAAGATTTAAGCATTAGAGGATGCTTTGGCTACATAAGATGAATCAGAAATCCTCTTTTAGGGCATATTCGCAAAAGGGACCTCAAATGTCATCTTTCTCATATATTAAAGATTTAGCTTAAGCATAAAAATGTCCTTTTTTAATGTCACCAAAAGCAGAGACTCCCAATTCCAGTCCTGACGACCGCAGACTGTGCACATTTTTGTGCTTTGTCTCATCTAGCACAACTGATTCAACTCATTACCTATTTAACTAACTCATAGTGGGCCATATCAGGCATGTAGAAAAAACACAAAATGTGCACAGCCTGAGGTTGCCAGGACTGGAATTGGAAACCTCAATCCTAAAGGACATAATTCAGCTTTGCCTGCTATTTTTATTTAATGGATTTGCTTTCTTAGCTTGACTGACAGATGTGTTTCTGTTAGTATTTAAGATTTAGATTTGGTTTGTATATAAGTGTATTTCGTTTATTCCACTGCTAACATTCTCTGAGTGTAAAGAATATTGACTTTTCTTTCATGAAAAGCTACATCTTTTAAAAAAAAAAGTGATCTGAAATGGACCCACCATGGCTGGGGATATGAATCAGGCAAAGCTAAGGATATTACCTCAGACTCTCAACACTTTAGTCATGCTCTCTTATCCATTACCATATAAGTAGAATATTAAATCTTATTTCATGGTTGGAATTTAAGTCTCAATGAATGACACAATGTAACAGATTAGGGCAATTTAAAAGGACAAATCTGTGGTGGATACAATTGCATTCATTATTAGATCTTTGATATTTTAGCCAAGCTGTACAATAACAATATTTGTGAGCAAAGGTGCAATATATATGTGTGTGTGAAATGATAATACATGGTGCAGAGAAGAAACTGCAATAGAATTAAGGACACATTTTCTATTGGGCTTCTGTAACATCTTATTCTAATGACCGTTTCACTGGTATAATAGGATTAGACTCATTATGTGTAAAAATGTAGCAGTTACTTTGCCTGATTGGTCCTCCTCCCCCAACCTGGAGAGTTTCTCAGAAAGCAGGAGTGAATCTGTCATCTGTTCCACTGAAAATAAACAACGAACTGAGCTGGCCAATCCTCTGGTGGCTGGCAGCCTCTCTCTCTTTTTCTGTGTATTGAAGGAGCTCATTAAAAAGCAGTGCTTCCCCTCAGCAACGGAAGGATGTGTCAGCCTGCACCTGTTATGCCACCACTACATTTTTAATGAAGCAAAAATCTTTCGTGCGTCGGCTACTCAGTCCCCCCGGTTCCTCAGTCATTACCATAGTATGCACGCTGGACTAAACTGGGGGTGGGTTTAGTGATGCTGTTGCTTAGAATGCTTTTCATTCAGTGGATGTCTTAATTGCAGACAGGGAGGTGTTTTCGAGATGGATGAGCATCAGCGTCACAATTCACAATGTCTCTATTGGCAGAGCTTAATCTTGAGATTCATTTCATTTTGCTAAGCACATGCATTAATCACTGCTAAAATGCATCCGTGCTGGTTTGCGTGCCTGCAGAGCACACCAGATGCAATAACATGACTGCACTATAGTGCTGGCCATTATATTGCCTACACTGTTATATTAGTACTGGTTTCATGTAACAGCGTTGAACAGCGTTTGTTATTTTCTGAGTGCTTCAAATTGCTTTAAAAAAAAAACAATTAGGCATGAAAATCAAAATGACATGCATGGTTTCTCAGGTTTCTGTGTGGTTGTAGGAGAATTCCACACAGATTTTTCTGCATTCATGGATATTTAAATTGTTTTGATAAAGAAAGTCATTCACAGTGGTCTGATGTGAAATTCTCCAGTCAGAATTGCTTACAGTGGTAATGACAGGAATCAGACATTAGAAACATAAGTACAGGTTCAATGGTGGGTTTGGATAGTAAATAAAATGGCCTTTTATTTGATACAGACAGTATATTTGTATCCATATTTGCAGCTATTGTAGACAGTGTGGTCCATGGGTCCTCAGTGAATGACTTTCGAATTATGAAAGAATATTTTGAAACAAATTGGAATTCCTATATACTGTGCTGTGTAAAATTCCCTTTAATGTAATGTAACACAAAAATTAAAACAAGAAACAGTACCAGTCAAATGTTTGGACACATCTTCTCATTCAACGATTTTTTTTGTTTTATTATTGGCTACATTGTAGATTAATACTGAAAACATCACCTGTTGCTCTGATGACAGCTGTGGACACTCTTGGCATTTTTTCAAACAGATTCATGAGGAATCGACCTGGAATGCTATATAATTAACTGGTGTTCTTCGTCAAGAGTTCATCGGTGGAATTTCTGTGTTTGAGATGATCAGTTGTGGTGGTCGGGTTGGTACACAGTAATCCTATTCCACTACGGTTCTGCTCCACATTATGGCAAGAACCACTTAACTAAGTAAAAAAAACAACAGTCAATCATTACCTTATTACAAAACATATTCTGGTTTGTTTAACTCTTTTTTTGTTTACTGCATATTTCCATGTGTTCTATCATCATTTTGTTTGTTTTCAGTATTAATCTACAATGTAGAAAATAATAAAAAAACAAAAAAAAACAACATTGAATGAGAAGGTATGACCAAACTTTTGACTGGTAGTGTATGTCAAGACATTTATTTAGCAAATACCCATGCTCAGAGTATGTTGTTACTGTTGGATGAAAACCTGGCGTCTCCAGTATTACTGTCGTTTCTCTTGTCATATTAAAAGGTCCAAAATGACTAATAATACAAATTTTAAAAATAATAACTAACATGTAATGTACAGTTGTATTGTTACAACCGTGAGAATATATGCATTAATTTTATAACTGCATACTTAATCTCATATGATATGATATTGTGATATATTCAGAAAATACCAGTATTTATATTGATAAGGAATTAGTTCTGTGCTGCGCCACTGGCAGAGCAGGATCAGCTGAATCGCTGTCCGTCAGCGATAAGAGAGATACCTTGCTGTGAAGTGAGTGAGTACTTATGACAGGCCTGCTGGGCACATGTCCTAGCCATAGGAATGCTCCATGGCGATGCCCTGACTGGCACTAGTCCATCAGGATTGCAACCACGTGGCTGTGGAGGTGGGAATACCCTTGTCGCTGTGTCACCATCACAACATCATGGCATATGGGTCGTGATGATGGATAATGCACTATAGTGTAATGCAGCCAAAAACGCTATTAAAAGCTGGGATGTGACAGATAAGCATTAATACTGGCATACAGCCCGCCAAAACAGCCAGCCATCACTAATTCTGATTAGTGAAAGGGGGAGACATAAACTTTGCTGATTGCATCATAAACACAGAGTGTTTCTTTACTCTGTTCCTCATTCGCAGGTGTCCTGGTTTATGAGCAACGTTAATTAACTTGACCACAAAAGTACAATACTGTGCCAGAAGAATATTTTCTAGTGCAGCACTAAAGCTACAAGGCTAATGTAGCTAACAAGTCCTGGAAGCGTATACTTACCAATCATAGTTTACATGAAAAAAGGAGAAATTTGATACACCGGTCCTTTAGTGGATACTGGAAAGTTATTGAACACGTATATGGTGTACCCACTGACGCAAGAGTATCCTGCTTAGTCAACCAAACAAAGATTCGGGCTTTAGCTTTTGATTGTTGACCGAGCCATCACTTTTATAAGCAGCAGCAATGAAGGCAACTGACATGGGGAGTGCTGGGGGTGGGGTGGTGGGATGCGGGGTGTTGCAGCAGCCTGTCTTGGCCATATACCAAAAGCGTAGGTGAGCTTTAATTGAGTTGAGAGAAACTTGTCTTTCATCATGCTGCTACTGGGGTTCGTGCCCTTTCCTGCTGAATTGGACATTTTATCTGGAAAGTGCAGGTGCAGAGTGTGGCAGGCACAGGCTAATTTGGAGTCTCCAGTCCAGGCTCAGACCTGCCCCGGCTCTCACATATCCCCAAGCAGCCACTTTCATCTCATGTCCACTGGCCTTTCCAATTTGTTACTCAGGACACCCTGAAGAACAAGGCAATGGCTGAGAAAAGATAAAAAGGACATACAAAGAAGATTAAGAGGTTAATTTTTCACAAACAAACTGTGTCTGAGGTTATAAATAGTTCTTTGAAAGTAGTGATGACTTTCCAGGTTAAGTGGCACAGAGTTACTCCAAATGCCAGAGCAGTGCTGTCTGCTTCCAGGTGTAATGAGTCAGGGTGTACTGGGATCAGGCCCAATGAGCTCGATAAAGGTGTAAGGTTGACATGACCTGTCAAAGCTGTCAAGCTCTGCTCCATAGCAGTTGAGTCCTTACTTCATTTCGCTGTTTTGGGGGAGAATGTATTATTGACTGCTTATTGTGTCAGATTTGCTCATTTAAAGGCATCATTTGGTTTCCTGCCTCTCCTGTATTGCTCCCTCTCACTCTCACTCTCAGAGCTGTCATTCAGTTGCTTTGGCTTGGAGAAGGTATTATTGAGGCTGAAGAGCCTAGTGTATTGAAGACTACAGACCAGGAAGGTAGCACTGGGTCAGAAGGGGATTGTTCAGACTAATTGACAGCACTGGAGAACTCTGGAGAAACAGAACCTGTACCGTGTACTGAGAGGGTTGTATTATGTGTCATTGGAGGCTGTTTTGCATTGTCTTAGTACCTTGAATTTTACAATTTTTTTTCGAAGTGTTTATTGTTTCTTTATTATTTATTTATAACACACACACGTACATAAATGTGTGGAGGCTCCTTCCAAAATATCTATTTCTAACTGTTATAAAAAGAATGTAAGGAGTAATAGCTGATGTACAATGAGAAAAAAACTTTTTATTTTTCTATTAAAAGTGATATTAATCATAAAATAACTTTAATTTTTAGTGTATGTTTAAAGCCCACTCCACGCTTGGAATAGAACGCTAACCAGCAATTATATCAACTAGTGGTGGATGGCATTACACTGAGGGATGGGCCAGGGAATTGACCATCCTACCCACCAAAAAAGAGCAGTTGAGCCAAACATGGATGGCTATTGTACCACTGGGGATCCAACTCGCGATCCATAATGATAGGGTCAGTGCTTACACCTATATTTTGTTTGGCACCCCTGTCTTAGCCAGTTGTGCCATTTGGGACCTCCCATGAAAAAAATCTTTAATGAAGTTTGTAATGAAATCCTATAGGTACTGAATGATAAAATACTTCCATGGGTCTTTAAATATTGCCTTTTGAGTTACTGATGAGTTACACCTACCTTGTATCTACATTCATTTAGCACAATTGACCATATAGGTGCACTTTATAGTTTACAGTTACTGTCTGTAGTCCACTTGTTTCTCTATACCATTTAGTAGCCTCCTTTAACCTGTCCTTCAGTGGTCAGTATCCCCACAAGACCAGCAGCGAGCAGTTATTTTTTTGGCTGATGGATAATTCTCAGCAAAGCAGTGACACTCAGATGGTGGTGGCATGTTTGTCAGACACAAACTGTCTACTTTATTATACACGTCTAAGCAGTCTGGCCAGCTTGCATATGTAAAGTTATTTTATAATAGTAAGGATGACTGTGTTACTCATCCTCTAGTCCTTCATCAGCGGTCAGAATCTGACCAAAGGACATAGTTGGCCTTTAGTTTTTGGTTGGTGGACTGTGACATTGAGCTATTTAAAAACTCCAGTACCATGACTGTACCATGATTGTTTGTACTTTTATAGCAGATTTAAAATTTAATACCACACTCAGAAAAATAAAAAGGGAAATCCAAATAGCATCTTAAAATGATGACCCCTATCTATTGTTGAAAGTGTCTGAAATAGGCATGTGACCATCAGAACTGGACCAGGGAGTAAAAGTCGGGCTACTCTCAGATATCTTTTACAAAGGTCTCAGACCTTATTTAGTTTGTTAGGGCTATAACTTGTGATTATGTTCACAGTTACTGTTAGGACTAGGAAGCAATGTGCTTCAAAGCTTTATAAACACGCTTACTCCTCAGAACTTGTGTGAACAATCAGCAGCTATGAGCGCCTCTAAGCAGCTGGTTAGCACTCTGAAAATTAAAATAAATTATGCCAACAAAGCAGGAGAATGCTATGGGAAGACAGGTAGCTGTTTTCTCAGTTCGTAATGTAATTAAGAAATGGTAGTTGACAGGAACAGCGGAGATCAAAGGGAGGTCTGAAAGACCAAGAAGATCTTCTGAGAGAACTGCTCATAGGATTGCTAGAAAGGAAAATCAAAACCTCTGTTTGGCTGTGGAAGACCTTCACGAAGATTTAAATGACTCTTGAATGAGGTTGCACTGTTACATCTGCACAATATTTGACCTGAAGTAATCATTGCCAGACAAATCAGTCTCAGCAGTTTGCAAAGGAACATCTAATCAAGTCTGATGTAGTTTGGAAACAACTCCTGTGGACTAATGAAGTTAAAATCAAACTTTTGTGCAAAGGTATGAGAAAATGGAGGGGAAATGTCATTAAAAGAAAACATCTTCAGCTGTTAAGCATGAGAGTAGATCAATCATACTTTGTTGCAACCAGTGGCAGAGGGAACATTTCGCTAGTAGAGGAAAGAATGGATTCAGTTAAATACCAGCAAATTTTGGAAGCAAACAGTACAACATCTGTAAAAAAA
Organism: Bryconaethiops microstoma; assembly: GCA_037577275.1. Lineage (NCBI taxonomy): Eukaryota > Metazoa > Chordata > Actinopteri > Characiformes > Alestidae > Bryconaethiops > Bryconaethiops microstoma. Next base: position 16,929,301 of record JBBJLS010000148.1, on the reverse strand, counting down.
AAAAAACCTGAAGATGATCAGGGGATGGCTTGTACAACTGGGTAATAACCCAAAATACATCTTGAAATCCACCAAGAGCTCAAGAGGTGCAAGGTTTTGTCATGACCCTCACAGCCCCTGACCGAAACTTCACTGAAAATCTGGGGAAGACTTTTAAAGACCAGTGCTTGCAAGACAGCCCAAGAATCTTACAGAACTATAAGACTTTTGTAAGCAAGTACATGCAAAAATCCCTGAAACAAATATTGCTCTCAGCTGGCCACAAAAAGGTTTTACAAGCTGCTACTAAGAGTTACTGACCATACAGAGTGCCCAAACGTTTGCATGGTGCTCCTTTTCTTTTTCCCTATTGAATTGCACAAAACAAAAACAATACACTAATCTTGCTTAAAATATTAAAAGAATGTTTCATGTTTAACTTTTAGAGATCAGTTCATCCACTTCTCACTTTATTATTCACAGTAACAGAAATTTTGATCAGGGGGTCCCTAAACTTAATTTGTGCAAAACTACATTTTATAATGAACCTCGTTTCAGTCTAATTAGGAAGATAACTACCTGTGGTGCAATTCACACAAATGAACTAATCATTCATAGAGCATAACTCTAGGAGAACAAAAAAACAAGAGTCTTGAGTCATTTTCAGCACAAGTGAGAAAATGATGTAAATTGACTTTCTTTCAGTGAAAGAAACCATAACTAGATTATACTTATCAGCGATATCATGTGATATTACAGTTTTCTGCCTACTTGCACTATTGCTGTTGGTTTACTAGAGTGTCCTTGCCTCTCCTCCACCGATCTGGTGTGGTAGTAATTCCATATATAGCTTTAGAATACACTCTATCATGAAATTATATCACCATAATTTAATATTACAGAAGACTATTATATAAACCATAAACATTTCCTTGAAGATACTCAGGTATTCCCAATGTCTGTGTTTAAATTCATACCACCTGGTTGACAAAGTCAAATCATGGACTGCTCTATACCTTATGGCCTGGCATTCATTAACCTCGAGTCACGCTTTAAATAACAGCTCAAGCTGTCTGAAAGCCTATTAATGCTTGTGGCTTCATGTCTCACATCAGGATTTTTGGAATCTGAAATCTGAACACACAGCCTACAATACAGAGCACAGGCCTTCCACCCACGTTATGTTTCCCTAATAGACAATAGTCAATGACAAGCCACTGCAGGGCATTCTCTCTGAGATCTTCATTGTATTCTCTGTACAGCCTTTGAGCTTCTTCAGTTGATCTCTTTGTCTGGGTCAGAAATCTGCCTCTGAGGGACTGCCTGCCTCTCTCCTCCTTGGCTCTGAAAACTACTCCGGAGTGGCAGGCCTTCAAGCTTCCTCTTGCACATGAAGGAAGGCTTGGGGGCCGCAAATCAGCCGAGTGGGCTGTTAGCTGTGCTTTTGATGTGCTGTGCTGCTGTTAATCTGAAAAGCCTAGTCAAAAAAGGCCCTCATGCATAAATCAAGTAGGAGGCTTATGCCTGGCTGTCCGCTCTAGCCGCGCTATGACAGTGAAAACATAGTTGAGAGTGTTCTGGTGGGCACAGTCTTTATTCCCCAGTACATGACTGATTGGATTCCCAGTTAAAAAGCAACTGAATGTGAACATGTGTGCTTACGAGCTGCGAGGAGCCCAGATGCTTGTCAACGGCCCTGCGGCACAATCTTTGCGTGGGATGCCACACTATTGTGAAACCTTCACCATGCGGATGCGCTTGACAATTATGGAGGGCAACTTTACAGTAGGCCTCCTACATGTAATCATTATAGGGCTATAAAGCTTGTTAAAGAGACTCTCTTGTTCGTATGTAAATGGGGCTGAAAGGTTGCAGCTGGAAAAAAGCAGGCTTGGTTTAAATTGTCTAGAAACATTTTAAGGTTGCTATGTGACATGAAATGAGCTAAAAGAGGCCATGGCAGGTAGGAGGGAGCAGGCTGTAAGTGATATTATTCATTACATTAGGGACAGAGAGCAGAGAATGTGTTCACTGTGGTCCTCCCGGCATGTACTGAAGTGTACCTCTGGTTAACACTGACATACCAAGGACTTTGGAGAGTCCTATAACTGGCTTTTCAGCGGCAGAGCTGAAGGAACTGAGACGTTTACTGCATTCTGAACAGGGCAAATGTCTTTGGGGAAACATAATCATTGGCCTTTTCAAAACTGATATCGTAGAAGGCTTCTACTTGTGAATGAGCCCTCAAACGAATCAGGATGTTGTTTTTTGTTATTTTTATTGCGTACCATGATCGTCCTCACGAGACTTTTCTTTTTTTTTTTTACACTATAGCCCCTGTTATACATGCACTTTTACCTGGGAATGCAACAGTAATTTAAAACAGAGGTGTATGGTGTGAACACAAGCCGGATTGTACCTGCTTGAGATTTAGTACAATACCCAGGCAATTACCGAGAGTGCTCATATATGAACAGAAGCCTGTACACTCTCACACGTTACATTACAGCCAGCAATGTGGAGCGTTTTTGCGATCCTATTTACTAGCATTTCATGGCATGTATCCAGTTAAAATACATTTAAACATTTGGCAGACACTCTTTTCTCGAGCAGCTTGCAATTGAATCATGTTACAGATAGAGGTGAATGTTGCATTAGGAGTGTTGCCCAAGAGCTCTTACTGGTGTATCTTAGTGTGCTTTCCTGGAGGAGGAAATCAATCCCCAGTCTGCTGCACAGAGAACCATAATGTTACATTTAAAATACCATAATGTTACTACTACATTTAAAATACCATTCAAGAGCTGGATGTTTGAACAATACTACTAGGGTGCTGACACTGATTGCATGAGAAACTAACCAATAGAAACTCATTACATTAACTTGGATTATTTCAAGGTTTTACTATGTCCAAATTCAGTCTATTCGTTATTCATCATTGTTATTAACCATATCCTGCATGCCTATTCCTGAAATGCCCTGATGTGTATTTTTTTATTTTGATTGCATGTGACACTAGAAGCATGATGCACATTACACTATGATGTTTGTCCAATGTAAAGACTAATGTCATGAAGGAGTTAATCTGCTCACCTCCTGATGAGCTAGCTCTCACCACTGTACAAAGCCTTGTCAAATCCAAATGAAAGGCTTACATCACACACACCATGAGCGTCAGTTAAAATATTAGTTCACCCAGCGCTGTTGAATCTTGAATCTTGAATCTTTCGCAAAAGAATCCATTGCACTTATCCATTGACTATAGGAGAATACATATGCCGTAAATGTAAATACACATACCACTGGAAATCCGCTTCGCAGTCCAGCCCCCTGCTAAGTAACAGCCAATTGTAATCACGGGGCATGGCCAATTAGCATATCTTCTAAACATTTAGAGCTCAACATTTAGAGCTCAAAAATCCCAAATTTAGAGTCGCCGTTTGTAAAAGTGCAACATTTAGATTTAGAGCGCAACATTTAGTTTTCTAACACATTTAGCTCTAAATGTGTGAAAATTGTGTGAACATTGCGCTAAAGGTTAAAAAAATGACACCTCTAAATTTTTTAAGCTGTTTTTACAAATGGCACTCCATACGTGTTTGCCTCCAACTCACAGCATGCTAGTGAATCGTCAGTTCATAGACAGGCTCCTCAAAACTGGAGCAAGTAACGTCAGGCCCATTGTGCACAGAAAAAAAGTTTGAAAACCGCTGCCCTAGGCCACGTTAAATGAACTAAAGTTTAGTTGAACATTCATTTAACATGGCATATGGCAGCGGTTTCGAAACTTTGGTGGGGTGGCAAACCCCCCACCCCCACCCCCACCCCTACCCCCTAAAAGGACCGAGACTTTGCACACACGCAGCAACCCAAAACCCCGGCTCCAAACCCCGCCCCCTGGCTCCAAACCCGCCCCACCCCAAACCCCGTCCCCCAAGCCTAGAACGCTGAGTCTCCCTTAGATTAAAAATGCTTTCGACGCCCCTGACACACACACATGCCTCGCAAGCGCAGTTCAGTTTGTGGTGGGCATGCTTGGTTTCATTTGTCTGACATGCTTAGTTTCATTACGGAGATTTAAGGGAGACTGTCAATCAGTGCTCTCTCGCACACAGGAACAAGTGACGTGCTGTGCACTGCTGAATGATGAGACAGGGTTCTGTGAGTGATACCCTTTTGGCAAACTTCACTCTTCCAGCTCTTGGGAATATCTGATAGATTTAACAGCATGGCACTCACTTCTCTTCAAATGCAAACTCTCAGACAAAATAAGCACTGATTATGCAGTGTTTACATGATCTAAGCTTGAACAACTCTGTCCATTAGAGTTGTCATGACACCAAAATTTGGATGTTGATACTGATACTAAATTTAGTAAGTACAAACTAGAGATGGGCCCGATCCGATATGATATCGGTATCGGGTCCGATATAGCCGTAAGTCCGTCATTGGATATCGGTCGGACAGGCCTGATCTGTATATTCCAGTTTGCAGCTTGTGCTGGACCTTAAACTCGACACTTTGTGATACGAGATGCGCCACCACTCCTTATTCCATACCATGAACCTGCGGCAACTTCAATCTGAGCAAGCGAGTAACATTAACCGTTGTTTTGAACAAAATGTCGCTCGTTTGGAGATACATTAGTTAGGAAACGCTGAAAAGCAAGACGGCTACTTGCACTGTGTGTAAAGCCAGCGTGCCGAGGGGTGGAAGTACGGCTGCGTCGTACAATACAGCAAATTTAATCAAGCACCTGCAGAGATTCCACCACAAAGAGCACCAGGAGTTTATGCTAGCAAACAGGGAAAAGACACCAGGCAGCAGTTTACAGCAGACACTCGGTGACGTTTTCCAAAAACAAGTTTACAGCAGACAAACCAAAAGCGAAAGGAATATCAGAGAAGACTCTTAACTCACCCTCAAGACCGCTTTGGGGTTCTTTCAGGGGCTGTTTTGTGTGTTTTGTTGGCTGTTTTTGCCCTCTCTCCCCTCTCTCTATCTCTCAAAACACGACGAGGCTAAAGTTGGGCATCTTAACTCGGCCGGTCCACCTTAAATACAGAAGTGGTTAGATACACTCTGCCCATGTCGAGTCTCCGAACTCACGTTATTTAAAAAGATTGTGTTTTTGATATTTACAAAATTTTACAGATGTTGCTGCTACCTTTTTGTGAAGTGTGACATAAATAAATTCCTTCGGAATGCCTTTAAATTCAATGTAGTTGTGAATATTTTTTGCTCTTCTAACAAGTGCTTAGTAGTTTATTTATTCTGTGATGTAAACTTACTAAAAAACAGCACAATTTCAACAAAAATAATACTAATATTAAAGTAAAAAGATATATCGGAACTGGAAAAATGTGGATCGGCCCATCACTAAAACTAAGGCAAAGTTGTTCAGTTCAGTACTTGCACCTATAAAAGATCAAACCTGAGAAACGGAACATCTTTGCAGTGGTGTCTAATTTTTTTCTGGAGCTTTTTTTTTTTTTCTTTTTCAATGACTCCCAGCCCTGGTCCTGGAGTGGTCCTGGAGTATTTTAGTGTATCAGTACTAACTCCGACTGCGGGAGGGGGTGTTAATTAACTGATTATTAAATTAGCTCGTTAGAGGTGGAAAAACAGCATAACCCCTGCTAGACTGTTCTGAGTGAGGTCGTTTGAGTCTGATGCGAGTTTATAGTTTATGATCCATGCCACGTCATTTTAACTTTCAGGGTTGATGTTTATGCGCACAGATGGCCTGTTTAAACACGGTGACCAATTTTATAGCTGTGGACTGCGTGTCGCTGTTTGTCTTTGTTGTAGCGGCATCACGCTGTATTTTGGCCCTGTAGCCGAATTTCACTGGCATGCGAGAGGCCAGATTACTTATAATTGTTTCCTAATGTACCGGAAAAGTTGGATTGAAGTTCCTACCCCCAAGTCATTTTCGGCTGCGTGTGCCGAACGTTCTCATCTTCTCCGGTTAGCACTCGAAACGTGTCCGCTATCGATCCTGGTGTGTCTGAGAGTTCGAGCGTGACCATCCGAGCCTCCCGAGCCTCCGTTCATGAGATCCCTTACTGTCCCATTTAACGAAAGTGATGTAGGAGTTTGGTCTTCCTGCAGCCATCTTCAGATTCCCAGCGCGCGCACACACACACACACAAACACACACACAGTTACACACACAGGCTAATTCGCAAGCATAACACATCCATTATCTGGACGCATACATCCTAATGGCAAAGAATATGTGGCATTGTCAGCACCTCGTCTACTCCCTGTCTCTGACTCTGATACTCGACTCCAGCGTTTGAGGTGACATGCTTTGGCCTTGGAACGTCAGTAGAAGTCATTGACTTGTCTAACTTCTCCTCTTCTGTCTTTCTATTCCTTTCACCCCGCTCCCCGTCCTCCTTTCCAGTGAAGAATAAGATGCTGTATCGGGCCAGCGCCTGCATCAAGATGCAGAAGACCGTGCGAATGTGGATGTGCAAGCGCAAGCACAAACCGCGGTGAGTCCATGCAGTGTTCAAAGTTCTTCCACACACTTCAGTGGATAGAACCTCACTAATATAATCTAGAACCTACTAACTAGCTTCTCTAACTTGATTAAATTGTAGCCATAGCTTTTTAGAAAGAGTAATGGGGCATGGCTGATTTCCAATTGCCAAACATGTCAATCAAATTAAGTTATAATAAGGAGGTCTGGGGCAGATGGTGGCCTGGTGGTTAGGGAGTTGCCCCTGCAATCAGAAGGTCTTGAGCAGCCTAAACACAAAAGTGGCTAGAAAGTACTGCTAAAGATTTGCCCTGTTTTGATCAATTATTGATGTCAGTGCAAATAAGTCTGGCCAATAGAATGATATCCATCCATATTCTGATAAATCAGGCCACAATATGCTTGTATATCTTCGGACACTGAACATGTTTCAGTGTATATAGAGCATAATTTAAGCCTTTTCGATTGATTGACTTTTCGAGAGTTATACTATGAGCACAAGTGTTTCTTTGTAATAGCTCTCCTGCTGAATCCCTTTCAGTATCACTCCACCTTACTCTCCTGTAACCTAGCAACAACAGCCAGCCCAAAAATATAACATCCACAGCAGAGGTTATTTACAAGGTACAATCCTGCCAAAAAGAACTGTACCAAAGTGACAAAAGTAATGTTCAAAATACAAGATACCACTGACTGTGGCACTGTTTTTGGAGGGATTTGGAGCACAACGAGCAGATTGGTCTGTGAACCCTGCTCCAGCTGTGTTGCACTAATGGGAAATGTACAGTCCTAACACCCCTCCTTAACCATACACACAAATACACCCTCACACAAAGAAACACACACGCTCAGACAGTGATCACACACACCTTATTAACTGCACAGCATCAACAGAGCGTGTGTCCTCTCACAACCCCCTCGCCCTTTTTTTTTTTTTTTAGAAAAACATAAGCAATTTCCTCCAGGATCAAGTTTTCTGATTCTGATAACATACCTCACACACATGTTCTCACATACTCAAAACACACATCCACATGCACATACACACACACACACACACACACACACACACACACACACACACACAAAAAAGCTCAGAACAGAAACATTTTTGATGCATCCCATTGCATTACTCCCATCAGAACATAGACCATTGCAAAACAGATGAAGAATAACTAATCCATGAAGTAACTTTTATTTACGTTTTGGTTTGATGGTCAGTACATCTGTGTGAAACTTACTTGAGCAAAAATGAAACAATGCAGCATTTCCTGCTTTGGTCTGGACCATGGGAATCAAACTGGAGATGTAAAATTAATAAATAATAATGAACTACATGAAACGTTTTCAATATTTTCTTACTCAAGAGAAGCGCGCAAGCTTTATAACTATAGACTGTAACTTCAGTTACAAAGCAGTGTATGGCTAGGAAGCAAGATTTAATAGTTACATGAAATTAATGAAAATTAATGAAATCACTAAACATAATTATTTATGAGGCAATAACTCCTCAGCTAAATTTTCACGATCATGGAGGACCTAATAAGCACAACTCGTAAATGGTAGAAGAAGCAAGATGGGTGATAACTCCAGACTCTCTGTAAGGTAGGTGGTAATGAGGCATTGCTTTGATCAGCTGTAGGATGCCTCTGCTCCTACAGCTAAACTAAAGATTTTGCCTATAAAGCAACTTTAAAATTAGCTGAAGGATTTCTGTAATTCCCATTCCTGAAAAGGCCGAAGTCCTGCCGCAGTTGTTATGATGAAAGGACTTCTAGAGAATTGCAAACTTCTTTAAAAGTAAGATATTAAGTGCATACATTAAGGTTAATGACAATTACCATTACTCCCGTGGAATCCATCATCTACTGGACGGGGAGCGCTGACTTTAATGTAAATTGGAAGCGTGCCCTCTGAAACGCAAGAGTGACGTTAATGATATTACAGTAATAACGCAATTATTAAAACGCTCACGTGAGGGGGAATTTAAGTAGTGGCTTTGATGAAGCCACCTTGTTGCTTGGCAGAGTGATTAGAAGTCATGTCTCTTCTGCAAATGGTTAAAACTACCAAAGTCTGCAGGGGAATTAAGTCATCAGGCCGAGGTCACAGTGGGGCTGGCATTAAAGAGAAGCTCAAACAGAGGTCTGATGAATTCTTCCCTTTGATTGTGTGTGTGTGTGTGTGTGTGTGTGTGTGTGTGTGTGTGTATGTGTGTGTGTGTCCTTCAGCATTGACGGCCTGGTGAAGGTGCGGAGCTTGAAGAAGCGGATGGGTAGGTTTAACGAGGTGGTGTCTGGCCTCAAGGAGGGCAAACAGGAAATGAGCAAACAGATCCAGGACCTGGACGCATCCATCGACGCGCTCATGCTGAAGATCAAGGTGTGTGTTCGTCTCTGTCAGTAATGCATGCATAATCCTTCAGGGCTGAAAGATGTGTCATACTTTGAAAGACGGCAATTTGCAAACCATAAGAGCTGCAATTTGAATCATATTCCACATGATTCAAAATCGTCTTAAATTTTAAATGTGGAACTTTACACCAAAAAAGACAGAGCTGATGGCCTGGCTGCCTCGCAATCTTTATTTAGCTTCAAGCCTCAGATCTGAAAGAATGGACATGCTGGTCTTGAGTTTAGGCTATAGACTTTTAAGAAAATACACGCATTTGCAGACCTCCCCCACATCCTCCCCCTCACCCCAATTGTTGAAATCTTGGGTACACTATGTACACAAAGTTAATGGACAACTTCCTCCCGAGTGGCACAGCTGTTCAAGTGTGTCCTCACTTTTGACCCCCCAAAGTCCACTTCGTTTGGCTTGTGTGGTGACTTGCTGTGTACAGTGTCAGTAAGGCTCATACATCTAGTGTTGTTGTTAACCATACTGAAGTACGCCACTCAAATGCAACTGTCTCATTTATCAAACATGGGAACAAAGGGATGACTTTGGTCTATGGCAAAAAGACTTTGGTCTGTATCAGCAGTGCTGTGTTTGGAAATGTGGGCAGATGAGAGTATGCAGGAACAACTGGACACATCACACATGAACCCAGAGGCGTTTGGTAGAAAGAATTGGGGCCTATCTTCTTGCTCGTGTTAGACAAGGTGGTAAGGAGCTGAAAAACTGCAGGTTCAGTATTCGAAGGTATGGGACGCACTCTCCAAATCCGGCAGCTTAGTGTTTGAAACTGGGCCTCTTGTGAGGATGCCTTGTGCAACATCTTCCGTCATCTGGAGATTTTGAGCTTGATCTCTTGTGATTCCATCCATGGCAGGAGTCATACTTGCTCCCTCGGGATGGTTAAGATATCCCTCCCCACCAAATAACAAGACACTAGACAATACTGGCGTCTTTTAGCTGAATTGGAGGTTAGTGTTCTCCTCCAAGCGTGTTGGAGCTGTTCAGTGACACTGAAGAGACAGGTGGAACAGATATAAAGGAAACACATGCTAGTATTCATTCAATGTGCTATAAAGGCCTGTTTAATATACATTATCTCTGTGTGAGTGTCATGGTAGTACGATTGCCATAGCTTGCAAACGTTGGCCGATCATAATGACAGTTTATGTGCCAGAATGATGGAATCAACTTCTCCTGGCAGCCTTTTCCTAAATGGAGAAACAATCCCATTACCTTTTGTTAGTTAACTTTGTTTTTCATGCATTTTCCATTGTGTTTCACTACATGTAGACTTGACACTTACTGTAGAGCGCTGCTCTAACCTGTTAGAATCCTCTAACCTGTTAACATAAGTGAGAAATGAAAAGCAACACTTTGTGTGTCACTCATGGCACACAGAGGTAATATCTGTGAAACAGGCCTAACAATGATTTGGAAAAGAAAGTGGTCAAATTAGACGAAACCCACACATACTGAAAGAAGAAACCTTGATGAACATGACGGCCAGTGGTCGTGTTAAACAGGCCCGAAGTATTAACAAGTAGCTGTTATATGTTGGTGAAACCTTTCGAAGGCTTCCTTCAAACTTGATTGTAAAGCATCAGTGGAAAAAAAAAAAAACATGTTTCAAATGAGCGCTAGTTTTCCCTCGAGGCTCCTGGGCACTGATGTGTACATGCGAGTGCTTGTCTTTGAGTGCATGACCACGTGTCCACTTCTTCACATCTATGCATCCTCACGCTCGACATGCTCCTGAAGAAGTCTGGATATTCTGAAAGAACCTGATTGAAGGTTCATTTTTTAAGAGCAGACAGGAAAGTTTGCATGTAATTAGACACAAACTCAGCCAGGTGCTGAGTGATTAGGAAAGCTTAGAGATGGAGTAGTGAAGATGATTGAGGTAGACGTTTACTGATATAATTTAGTTTCTATATATATATACACACACACACACACACACACACACACACACACACTATAAAAAGGCATTTTAACCGGTTGTCCTTCCCTGGACCACTTTTGCTAGGTACAGACCACTGCATACTGGGAACACCCTGCGAGACCTTCCTTCTTGGAGATGCTCCAACCCTTCGTCCATCACAATTTGGCCCTAATCAAAGTCTCAGATCCTTACACTCTTCCGTTTTTCTTGCTTTCAGTACATCAGCTTCAAGGTCCTACTGAGATAATCAGTGCTATTCACTTCACCTGTGAGTGCTTTAAATGTTGTGGAAGATTGTTGTAGATATCATGAATGGAAAAACAAGAAAAGTGGTCGTTACAATTTACCCCCTGTGACGCTGGAACCTGCTCTCCCCTGTCTAACAGAAACGATAACTTGGGGACTGTGGGAAAGTTGGTAACTTTTGATTCAATCTCTGATCTTCATTAAGTAAGACATGCTTATAGCATCTATTGTAAATGGTGACATATAACCAGGGTCCTCTCGAAAATGTCGCTGCCTGTTCCTACCACTCGAAGACGCGACGTGCGCTGCCATCTCGGCAGCTGCTGATGCATATTAACCAGCTTTCGCATCTGTGTTTCATTGGCTGCAGATTCTGATATTCAAATTGATACCATCGAGTGTTAAGTAACCATGACTGGCGCCCAATTTGGAAGCCGTCACGAATACTTTAAATACTCATTAATATAGATGAGGAGGCTAATGAGGGTGGAGGGCACTGAAGACCTGATACAGGATCAGGTCAGGTATTGGAGAGGCGAGAGGAAAAGAGGCTTTAGAGCTCAAGATGGAAGTGGTGGAACTGGAGAGTTGGACCTGACCGCCAGTGGTGTCTCCAGAGACGAGCTTTATCTTTAACTTGCCGTGGAACCACTTGCTCTGAACAGCAGAGAATTCCTGAAGCCTTGAGATTGAGTCCTAGACTGAGTTGTTCTTTCATTTTTTTTTTCTCTCTCTTATTTGCTTACTTACTTACATGGTTACTGACTTACTCACCTGAAACAGCTTTGAGCCTTCAGTATTTGTATTCATGTTCTGTCTGGTTTCTCAGTACCTCGTTTCCAGTGACTATTAGATATAGGCCTTCAGTTTGATTCTTAAATGCCAAAAAAGGGGATATTACAACTGGAAGTAATGACATTGGACTTGTTGGGCCGGTGGCCCAGCTTATGACGACATAACTATTCACCATCGGGGCTCCAGGTCACCACCTCATCTCTGAAACCTTCTAAGACCCTGAGTTTTTCTCTCACAGTTGATTAGTTTCAACTGTTTATTTTGGGTTTTTTTTTCCTGGTTGCATGGTATATCGTTGACCATGCTATCTGATTATGTATGCTTGTGTGTGTGTGTGTGTGTGTGTGTGTGTGTGTATGAATTGTCTTACTCTCTTTCGTTTTTCTGTTCCTAGAGTACCATCATGACTCGCATTGACATTGACCACGAGCACCAGGCGCTCGTGACCCGCTCAGAGCAGCTGCTGACTACCATGCAGAAGCAGAAACAGCAGGAGGAGGAGCGAGAGAGACTGCGTCGCATCCAGGAGGAGATGGAGAGAGAGAAGAAGAGGAGAGAGGAGGAGGAGAGACGCCGCAAACAGGAGGAGGAAGAGCGACGCTTGTAAGCAGTGGGGAAGCAGGGAAGGGGCTAGTAGATCAGTTTTAAGTTGGGTGTAGAAAGGTCAAAAGGCCCGATATGGATATGTGAACTTAAGAGAAAGCAAAACACATGGACTAAGAAAGAAAAGGAAAAACTGAGAGGATTAGCTGGGTGGGTGAAAAAAATGGATGTATAGAGATGAATAGATGGGGCCCATGGTGGAAAAGGAAAAGAAATCAAAATGACTATGTAGACCAAGTTCAATAGAAAGAAAGAAAGAAACAGAGTAGAAAGAAAAGTGGGAAAATGTATGTGGTGGAGGCCTAGTGGTAGGATACTTGCCTCTGGTCCAAGAGGTCATGGGTTTAAATACTACCTTCAGCAACACCCCCACTGGTGTTCCTGTGCAAGACCCTTAACCCCAAGTTGCTCCAGGGAGACTGTCCCCTGTAGTTAGGGAATGGAAAGCGCTTTGGAGTAAAACATCTGCTAAATGCTGTGAATGTATAGATGTGAAATGAAAAAGAAAGCCATATTTATGAGAAAGAAAAAACAAACAACAAAGAGAATTAATAAACGGCCCTCGTCAGGTGGGAAGATAGAGAGATAGATTGAAAGACAGATTGACGGACAGAAAGGGCTCACTTGGCATGCTTTGTCATCACTGTCCTCTGTTAATGGCTCATAAAGTCTTTAACAGGGCCGCAGCCCTGTGGCTTCGTCTCTAATCAGCACCTCTTAATGCCAGCCGTTTGGGACGGGGCCAAGCCTCCGTCTGACAGAGGGCCAAGTCCACTACTTTAGCACTCACCTTCCCTTCCAATGAAGGACACAGTACACCAGCATAAATGACACAGTAATCGAGTCAGTGGTGTTGGAGCGTAGCCATAATAGGAGTTATTAATAAAGTCACGCACCCCATAAAACGCATGGTGGTCGGGGGGGCTGGCATGACAGGATTGTGTTGGAGATGGTAGATTTTATAGTGTCGAGCTGTGGGGTTATTGATTGGGGATGTTCACTGAAATGACCGGCGCTGGAGTGAGCGCTGATGGTGTAAATGTGTCTCTCTCCCTCCCTCTCCCTCTCTGTCTTGTTCTGCATTTCTGTGTGTCTCTGACTCTCTCTCTCTCTCTCTCTCTCTCCCCCGCTCTGTCTTGTTCTGCATCTCTCCCTCTCTCTCCCTCCCTCTCCCTCCCTCTCT
>JBBJLS010000148.1:16897652-16915560 GCA_037577275.1 Bryconaethiops microstoma | reverse complement strand
TTTTATGTGAGACGTGTTTTGTTGCGTCTATGTTGGTGTGTGTGTGTGTGTGTGTGTGTGTGTGTGTGTGTGTGTAGACGATTTTGCAGACGATGGGCAGTTTACCCTCGATCCAGAGCTCCTGGATCTGGTATCAGGTGAGAAACAGGATCCCATATGAAAATCACTTTTATTGAATAATGAATGCACACGATTGATGGATGTTATTAAAGGAATAGTTCATTAAAAAAAAACCCATAATAATATGCCAGCAAAGACATGTTTGGAGTTCAGATTTTGCTTCACTGGTCTGGAACTGCAGCTGCATGGCTGACGTTGCTCACTAGCAGTCAATAGTCACCCAAATCTTTTTCATTAATCACATCTCATTGAAAACATCTCTCCACCTTTTCAAATGGCATCTGCTTCTTTACTAAAGCGGCACAGATTTTATTGTGGACGTGGTACGATTTACCGTGAGCTGTCAAAGACTAAATAACCTTAAAAAAAAAAAACACCACTACAGGCAAGTCCTGAACAATATCCACAAATCTGCAGCACCGTAATGGCGGTGCTGGTGCGGTTTGAGTGGGCTGAGTGTTATTCTGTGTATTTTTATACATTATGTATTCTCATGGAAATGATTTGGGCTATTTTGGGTGACTATTGAGTTTGAGTGTTTGTTAGCAACACTAGCCTCAGAGCTCCTGTTTAAAACTAAAGAACTTCAGACATATCTTGACTGATTTTGGGTCAATAAAGAAGATATTGATGAGGATGTTAGGGAGCCATGTTGCCATGGTAACCCACCCCCACCATGATTGACTATTTTGCCCACTTTTCAACAAATCTGCAGCATTTCCTGAACTGATTACTCTCTTTCTTTCTTTTTTTTTTAAACAGACCTGCTCCCGGATTTATGCAGCTCCGATTTCTTGCCTGGTTTGGAGAATTTAAATTTAGGTCTGTTCACAGCGTTTCCGTGAATATAAATGTCTCATCTGTACACCTCAGACTCATGAGAACAGTTGAAAATGACGTTGTGACTCTGGGTTTCTCTGCAGAATCTTTATATGCCAACTTAAAGGAGGAGCCCGAGATCCTAGGTAAGGCATCATGGGATACTGGGATAGATTACAGCACGTAAACAGTTCAGCTGAAAACTGCAGAAAGCTCCTTCACACTGATAAACCAAAAAAATCCAGGATCCAGGAGGTTCCTCAGGATAGCAAAAGTGGTGCTTCTATCAAACCTGGCATGAAACACCTTAATGTGGCTTACTTTACATACCACCATATATATTTTTAGTATATTTTGAATTTTTAACACTATTAAACCAAAGATAGTTGAACAATAAACATCATAAACACTCATTTGAATCTTAAAAGAAAAAAAAGCTTGGAGGTAGCCACTATTGAAAATGGTCCAATGGAAATATCATAAGGCTCCTACACCAGTAGTGGTCTATACTAAGTCTATACTATACTGTTCTAAGTCCAGAATTTAAATGCTGAAGTGGATTAACATGTCCGAAAGTATCTTCTGCCAACCATTTATAGCTGGAGTCTTATCAGACCTTTACTGTAATAAAATGTTATCAAATAAAATGTATCATATAACCTTCTTTCATTTAGCCAGGTTACTTTTCTACTGCAACAAAAATAAAGGGCGTAAATCAACTTTCTAGGCTGTCTGAGCTCTGTATTAGTTTTGCTTATACCACAAACAAAAACAGCTGATAAGGGAACCTGTTTTACCCCAAAAACAGAATGAGACCAAACTATTAAAGCATGCTTTCGACTGGGTGAAATAAGTATATGTATTTATATATACACAATTCTGGAAAAAAATAAGAGACCATTGCAATTTATGAGTATCTCTATGAGTGACACCCATTCCATGCCAGTGTCTGTTAAATTCCTACACAAGCATCTCATTCTGCTTTATGAGGGACTGATTAGTGAATCACCTGAATTAGATCTTATTTAATGAGACCAGTGAGACCGGTTGGATGGTAAAACACTACTAGAAGTTCGTCAAAGGTAATTATTGCCATTTTGTTTAAGAGCGAACAAGAGATTTGTTTTCTTTGAATTTTTCAAGTTCTGTAAACACTATCATTTCTGTTATTTTGATGTTTTGTCATTTTCTTTAAAATGAAGCTTTAAAGTACAATATTTATATTTGGAAATGAGGAGAAATACTGTCAGCAGTTCTTAAAAACTGAGGCAAAGCTGTTCAGTTCAATACTCGCAGCTAGAAAAGATCAAACCTGAGAAACTGAACATTTTTGCAGTGGTCTCATTATTTTCTGGAGCTGTAGGTAAACAAAACTTGTAGAACTCAATCTGATGGCTTAGTCATCTTCAATACGTCCTCGGCTCTTCTCACAAGGGCATGAGTAGTTATCTTATTAGTCCATTTAGGGCTGAAGACGACGACAAACATGAAAATGTGCCAGGCTTTAGGACTTACTTAGAACACAAACATCCATAGAACACAAAGAACGGATCTTATTTTCACAAAGGGACTTTATTTTGATTTCAAGTATTCAAAATTGTTAAATAATAACTGAACATTTTTTAAATGATGGGCAATGTCACACTTGCCCCCTTTTTAAACTTCTATTTAAACTGTATCCCATTCTCTTATAAACAACTATTCACACCTTTAGGATTCAGGATTTCAACAGTTAACTTGTTAATGCAACGACACAGATGGAGCGCCGAGGAGAAGCGGCGCAGTGGAAATGGTTTATGGGGGAAGACGACGCCAAGTCCAGTTCACAGCTGCTGGTGATATGAACACAACATTCAAATCTAAGCATCATTTGATATGTTTAGCACTGACTCTCCGCTCTTGTTGCCACCAGAAAACAGAAAACACAAAGAGACAGAACAATCTACAGTAAAAATAAGCAAAGAAACCCAGAAAAGCCACAGTGAGTGTGCGCGCAAGTGTCTGGCCAGTACCAAAAGACTGATATTCTGGGGGCCCATCATAAGGCACCTTGTGCTTTCCGAGAAAATACAACAGCTCACAACAAGTCATTCAAATACATCCTGTCTTGTCTGAAGCTACTGACAGCAGATGATACAAGCTGTTGGAAAAGTGGAAACTCTGATGTTAAAAGGATGCCATGATCAAGAGAGAAGAATTCCAGTGATTTCTGCATTAAAAAGATCCTTGGCTTGAGGCGGGTCTGGCAGAACATTTGAAAATGCGTCTTTCTCTAGTGCTTCAAATAAGACTGGGATCGCTTAAAAAAAAAAAAAAAAAAAAAATTTAAAAAGAAACTAAAACCGCTAATGCCATGCTGATCATCTGCAGTTACAGAACAAAAACATGATCATATAAATCATTTCATTCAATTAATTATAAGTTATTTCCATTTCCATGTGGTAATGACAAACCCACATTATCATTAACAGCCTCTGCTTTTTTGTTCAAGGTAGTGATCAAGACAAAAGTTCTCTGTCGGCAAAAAACTATTAGTTAAAAACAGACCCACAATACAAAACGTCCAACTGAACATCAAAAGAAGTTAAAAAAGTGAAGGATATCTAAATCCTCACAATGTGTGGAATGTCATTCTGTAATGAGAAAGCTCACAGGGGCCTAGGAGTGAAGAAATGATCATTGTGTAGAGAACATGGTCAGGTCCATCAAAAGTCATGACATTTTGTTGCAGTGTGGCTCACAAGCAGAACAAACGTTGCTCCTTCAAATGTCATCGTTATTTTGTAATTAATGCATGTAAATGTAGTATGTAATGAAGGCTTGTCACATTTGAATAACAGCATGAGTTGCTAAAAAAAAAACAAAAAAAAAACGTGTTGACAGGCCAATGTCAGTTCTGTGCTCTGTATGAAAAACAGAATGATACTAAAATGTACATGGTGCTACGAGACCCATCATGGATTTGTTTCTCTAAATGATTCAAGAAAAGCAAACTGTTAAAATAACATACAACAGTCTGGGCATCAGACCGATCACATACATACCTTACTTCAGTAAATAGGTAAGTACATCTTACAAAATTTGTACAACAGTAATGTCCTTCTCAACATTACAAGTGCATTATTTTTTTTTTACATTAAAACTGACTTCTTTCCAACTACTAATAGTTTATTTTTTCAGTGAATTCCTCTTATACTCAACACAGAATGAACGGGAAATATTATGTACATGTGGGTCTGCACCCTCAGAGCTTATGCACTGAGCCTTAATGACTGATCCTCCCTCCTCCTGGAGGAGATATCAATGTCTATGGAATCTTTCCCAACAATGAGTCGGAGGCGTTTTGCTGGTGGAAGTGGGATGAAGTCGTCGTCGTCCTCCTCGTCCTCCTCAGATGAAAGCTGCTCGTCCATGTGGTTACCCCTAAAATCGCCGTTCTGCGCTTCACTCTTTACAAGATCGAAGGAACTCACCCTGCTGAAGCTGGTCTCACCAGGACACGTTGGTGCGGACAGAAGCTCGTTGTCCTCGCGCTGCAGTTGGATTTTTAATTTGGCGGAGCTCGGATGGGCCACAGGACTGAAACCGTTGTTCAGCCTGGCATACGCATCCGTGTTGTGGTCTTTACTGAACTTGATACTGATTTTAGAGTTACCGTGGGCCTCGCTGGTCTCTTTAGACGCACTGCCGCAGCTGTCCCTGCGTCGCCGCAATGTCAGCTTGGGTATCCCTGTGCTATTCTCCATAATTAGAGCATCATAGCGCGTGACTTGCCGCTTCTTCTTCCCCTTCCTGGACCGCCGACTGCTGCCCTTAGACTTGCTCTTCTTGGGCTTACTACTATCTGTGGTCTTGTAATGCCTAGGTCTTTCAGAAAAACCCAGCAAGGTTTCACCGCAGTCCCTGACACCGGCTGTATCAGACAGAAACGTGAACGGTTCACTGCACGAGTCCTCAGTCTTTATTCTCTCAGGCTCAATTTGAGTAAACCGCCGGCTTTGTGAGTGAGAAACTCTCCTAACGTGTCCGTCCTCTGGCTCAGGCTCACTCAACCTCAAGCCGTGAGAAAGATATTCCTCCATGTCAGCCGGCTCCGTTTTTATGACTACACTGCCTGGCGAAAGGGTCTGGTCTTCAAAAGTGCTTGGTGCAGTCTTCAGGTCACCAATCTCCTGTGCCTTGAGCAAAGTCCTGATTGACCTTCGTGTCCTATAAGTGCATGTCCGACCGGTCTCTAATGCCGCAGAACATTCTAAAGAATGCTGATTGTTTTCCTTCGCAACGCGCTGTGGCAAGCAGTCCCGAGAACCCAGTGACAGGAAAGTTCCAAACGAGTCCTCCTCCAGTTTAACAGGGACATCTCTGCAGGCCGTTGCTTTTGGCTCCTTAGGGCCTGTAACTACTTTAGCAGAGGCCTTCCCCTCACACCCTCTACTTTGGCTCCGCAACTTTATATTCATGAGCAAAGGCTTTGAGGGATTTGACTTTAGTCTCTTTGGTACCCTGTTATTAATTTGTTTGGAAGGTGAGGTAGATGAGGTGTAAGCTCTCGAGAGAGCCTGTCCGTCATGAGTCCTGGATTTACTCAGCCTTGTGCTCCTTTTCCTAGATGCTAAATGGAAAACACTTTCATTAGAAGAAAAAAAAAAAGTGCATCTTTATATTATAACATCACATTTACCTCAACACATTACTTTTTTTCCTCCCCAGAATCACTTTGAGAATCATACGGATTAAAAAAGTCTTCTGTGAAAGATTTTTGTGTAATGATGCAGTCACATTTACTACAGTCAAGCTCCTGTGGGCCTCCTGATAACTTCTAGTCTCAAGTTTGTTTAACACATTACAGAGGTACAATAAATATTAGAGATGGGCCCGATCCGATATGATATCGGTATCGGGTCCGATATAGCCGTAAGTTCGTCATCAGATATCGTTCGGACAGGCCCGATCTATATATTCCAGTTCGCAGCTTGTGCTGGACCTTAAACTCGACACTGTGTAATACGAGATGTGTCACCACCCTCTGTTCCACACCATGAACCTGCGGCAACTTCAATCTAAGCGAGAGAAAAACATTATTTGTTTTGAACAAAATTTCGCTCGCTTGGAGATACGCCGAAAAGCAAGACGGCTACTTGCAATGTGTGTAAAGCCAGCGTGCCGAGGGGTGGAAGTACGGCTGCGTCGTACAATACAACAAATTTAATCAAGCACCTGCAGAGATTTCACGACAAAGACTACCAGGAGTTTATGTTAGCAAACAGAGAAAAAGACACCAGGTGACGTTTTCCAAAAATGCAACAAGTTTACAGCAGACAACCCAAAAGCGAAAGGAATATCAGAGAAGACTGTTTGCTCTTCTAATAAGCGCTTAGTAGTTTATTTATTCTGTGATGTAACCTTGCTAAAAAACAGCACAATTTCAACAAAAATAATGCTAATATTAAAATAAAAAGATGTTTTATATCGGAATCTGTATCGGTATCGACAGTCGCGTATAGGAATTGGATTGGAACTGGAAAAACATGGATCGGCCCATCACTAAAGCAAACTATGTTCTTTTTCGAGCTCTTTGTTTTTTTACTGTTTGTTTGCACTTGTGGTCTTGTGCTCTGTTCCGTTCTGTTCTGTTCTGTTCTTGTGTTGCACCATGGTCCTGGAGGAACATTGTTTCGTTTTTAGTACTGTGTGTATATGGCAGAAATGACAAATAAAACCTGCTTGACTTGACTATGTACGACAATCTCGACATACAATGTTTCGAGTTTCAAGTGTTTTTATGTTCTAGATTATGATTTTACAACTGTCTTAGGATAGGTAAGTGACTTAGGCTAGGGTATGTTTCGTCTTACACCAAAATTCAGGTTACATCTCTGTCATAGGAACAAATCTGTGTCGTAAATCGTAGACCCCTGTATTCTGAATGGAGGATTAACAGCGAGAAAAGGACTTACAACATAGACTAATATCGCAGTATGTTAAGAAAACTGCAAACAGGTTATACCTTATGCTGATTGTTGCAAAGATCAAAAGGTCACACCTGTCCCAGTCAAATTAGCATGCACCAAAAGTCAGAACACCGGTACAGTGTTAGCTTAATGAAATAATGAATCGAAAGCATTGATAGTTCATTGAATTGTTTCCCACGTTTTGCTATTGAAATAGAACCAAACGTCCAGTAGATTGTGCAACAATATTGCATGAAATTACCCCATTCTAGGAAGGTTCCATTGTTTAGCTATATTACATTTGCATGAAAGATGACACAGGCATTCCAACAGCCAGAAAAAATCTCCTAATAGCTTGCTCATGTGATCTAAAATATCACCCTGTCAAGGTCGTGAGCTGAGCTTGTCTGTGGCTTCAAACTGAGTCTGTCTTGGCTCACTAAGCTCCACTAAAGTCCAGCAGTGATGCTGATGCCGATTGTTCGGACTGTGTTCGAAATAGCAAAACTACATTAAAAACACTGTCTCTCCTCCATGCAGCATAGTATCGATGACTGCTTCATGCTTAATATAAGGGCTTCTCAGTCATTTAACATAATGTGCCTGTAATGTGCTTTAAAGGGTTCCTAAGGGAGCCGTGAAACATTATAGTATGATGAAAGCTTTGCAAACTGTGATGGGGTGAAAGAATTCTAATTTGCATTCTAACATATGATCCTTGCTGTAATCTAAATGTGCCTTATTATTCCATGACTTGCTTTGAAATAGGTATGTGGAGGTATATTGGTCATGTCGACTGTACATCAATGTGTAATGATAGCTTATTCATATTCTGCACCTAAGCAGGTGTATGTTGGTATTAAGGGCCTTGCGAAACTGGAGATATGTTGTGGCAATATTTCTGTGGGCTATGGCAAAGTTTCAGGGCTCTGACTCACGCCTCATGCCTGTGTTTGCTTATCGTCGCAGAGATGGGAAACACATTGGCAGAACATTTTTCACTTACTTTGTGCTCTCTGAGTGTAAATCTGTCACAGAGTCAGCAGGAGAGCATGTCGAAAGCCTTCGGTGATTGTGTTTGGGTGGAAATATGTACAATTTGCATATATTAAAAATGGAGCCTCTTCAAATATCCTCATCACTCTGACCCCAATAGAAGCACTGATTTCTTCTACATACCATGTTTGCACCTTGCATGCCAAGAGCAGGAAAAAGCATTCATATCAACATCATAAGTGCTGTAGATCAAGGGTTTAAGATGATAGCCTGTTAGAGAAGGACTTCATAAGTTCATTGTACTAAAGAATTTAAGGTGCTCTTCGTTTTGATGGAGCAAAAAGACTTTAATTGGCTTAGGCAGTTTGATTAAGGTTGCGCTAATGGCTCTGTTGACTTTGTGCCAATCATAGAGTAATTTACTTCAGTGAAATAGGCCTCTAAATGAAATGCCAAAGCACTGTTCTCCTTTATGAGGAATGCTTATTCCCAATGTCACACTCTGGCATGAAGGGGTCTCTGGCAACTTTTATGTACTGTAAATTTTTACGGCGGCGTATTTCTCAAGAGTCTACAGCCCTTGCAGAAGGAACATAAATTCACAGGGTTGCTTGTATTTTATCGTTGGAGTAGGACAAGTAAACTGTGTATCTGTGTGTTTGGATAGTGACATTGTGTTACATCTTAACACATGCAGATAAACCTTGTTCTTACTCAAGGAGTCTCTTCTCCACTATTTCATTGTTTGGGGTCTTTTTTCCTTTCATAATACCATTTGACCTAAATTTCATTGACCGAAGAATCAAAATCATTTATTGTCATTATGCATTTATGAGGTTGGCTGAGAGGCAATCCCTTCCGGCTGCATTTACACAACTTATTTACATTCAGAACGGCCATTAAGCCATTGCAGAGAGAATGATTAGCAATAATGCTTTCATGTGTATGACTCTGATGGCTCTGATGAATAGTAAGCGCATGATAAACAGTGTTGGCCTATTCTTAGTGCGTACATTGGGGAATATGCAGATGAAATATAAAAAATTCAGCCTGGGGGCCCTAGAGATATTTTAAGTGGCTGTACGTTATCTTGCTTTTTTTTCTTTATAATTTCTCCTAAGAGACCCATTGTTCTTTTCTAACTGCCTCCTTTTCTTTTCTCTTTGACTCATCTGCCTCACGTTTCACCAGGAAGTGGAGGTCAGTAACGCTGTCTAAATCTGTCTCATGCCCTTGCCTTTCTTTGATGTCTCTTTTAAGATGAGAAATTCAAAGCCATCTCCTTAACTCCTATGTGTGTGTGCGTGTTAGAATTTAAAATCTTTCATCTTTCAGCCCCCTCTGTTTACGCGGGGTTTGAACTTTTTTTCATCTTCCTGTCCATCATTTTCTGCCTTTCAAACCCATCATGATTATTATTTGGAATCCCGATCACAACATAGACTTGATTTAGAAATTTCCGGGTTCTTATTGTCTAACAAAAAACCTCTCTTCCTCTTTCTTTCAGGATGATTACATCAGGTCATGGGATGAAAATCAGGGCTCAAATGAAAGTAAGTCTCTCATACATTTGCAACAACCAATGTCCTGTCTAACTGTTTATCTGTAGTCACTCACTCAACTGAAAGTAAGATCACGAAAGCATTCTTTGGAAGGAGCAGGTTAGAAAACGTTCAGTTTTTGGGAAAAGCAGCTAGACATTGCCTTATGCTTTCTACGTGTGGCATGTAGATTGGTGTCCCAGGTTGCTTTTAAATGGAACACAGTTATGCAGTGTTGTAAATGGCTAGAGTTAGTCTGATGATGAGCACTTACGATGGCTATGTCCTTCCGCTCAAAGTGGCCTATGCTTAGCAGCCCTTATCACTGCAGACAACCGTCTTCCTCAAAGCAGCTGCCAGGCACTAATGAGATGTAATTGCTTCTAGCCAAGATGAGGTCATCTCCTCTGTGTGCTGGAACAGAACGATGGCCAGGCACATTTGAACATAGTGTCTTGATTTGCAGTTCAAATGAAGTCCACAGAATAGAGAAGTCCATTAGCAAATATCTCAGAATATAATTAATGGGTAATTGCCAGTTCTACTGAAGGCAAAGTAAGAGCCCCGGGGGCTTGATTTAGTACTGAGTGACATTGACTTTGTTCTCACAAAGCATGAATCCATTTAAGCTGCAGACATGTGAGCACAGAGGTCCATGAATTTGGTGATTCATTTTTAAGTTCACTCTCAAAAGCCCCTTTCACACATGCACTGAAATCTGGAACTTTTCTTGACATTACCCAGAGGAGCTGTGTGAAAACGCAACTATCCAAATCATTCAGACCAGATATTAAATGTCCTCCCTCCTGCATGCTCAACTCAGGCACTACACCTAAACCACATGAAGTATTTCCAGTAGGTGTGAACACATCCGACACAGAAAATGTCTTTCTGTGTGCTATATGTGTGAAAGGGCAAATCTGGACTATGTCTGGACCAGATTCTCCAGTGTTTGCAGTCCATGTGTTAAAACCGCCTTCTCACTAGAAACCATATGACATAGTAATATTAAGCCCTTTTATTGCCAATGTGGGTATTTTTAAAATGACTGTCTAGACTCTTTAGTCAAAAGAGTCCATACACATGCATATATTACCCACGTCTGATGAAACGATTATTAGTTTTGTCAAGATGCATTTTCTCAGTGTTCTGCATGGGCCACTGATATACTGCATGCTTTCGTGAGTTTTTCACATCATGCCATGATAAACCTTGCAACTCTGAAATAGTAACTTCATAAAGGTTAAGACAACCACAGTAGAGTTGCAGAAGTACAACAGCAGTTAAATCAGGAAAAAAACAAAACAATTTAAAGCAGTTTTCCATTCCATTAAGTAAGGGTCCACTGGTGCAGACAAACAAAACTATGTGCTCTGAAAATTTAAATTATGTATGTACAAAGAGAGATTTTTTTCTTTTTTCTGTATTCACCCACCTAACAAAATGAATAATGTCAATACCGATTACCTCTTTGTTTCTGTGTTCAGTAAGAAAGAGTACCTGCTAGATTTTCCCAGACCTGTCTAATTCAAGGAGTGTGATGTCTCTGGCAAACATCTGTAGAGTGTAGTCTAGGGTTTTACATTCCTGGCTTAAAGGGACAAATGACAAGTTGCACACTGATCTTAGAGGGAGCAGTAGCTCTTTTTATCAGCGAAAAGTGAAGCTGAGGAAAAGTACCTCAAAGAGCTCAGGCAATTTATCCCACACTGGGGGAAAATAAAGTCATACTGAGGAGTGTGTTTTGACCACCAAACTGTTGCAGTAGTGAAAAACGACCAGTAAAATACCACAAATGTATGGTCACATTAGATTAAATGTAATTTTACCTGCTCCTCTGCAAACCTAAGATCAACATAAAGGACAAAAATGCCGCAAATAAGCAGGGAGGGTCTGCATCTGTGTCCAGCATTATGTCCTGTCACACTGCTCATGGGAGGCTGATACATTTGAACTGATACATTACAATATCTCAAAAAATGGTTAAGGTAAAACTGTAAAATATGGTATGCTTACACTCCTAAAGTTCATTTTGGCTAGGTCAACAAAGTAGCCATCATTAGCCAATCACAATTCAGCAAACAGTGCATGCCTGGTGAACGGCCAGCCTTTGGGAGATTCTGTAGGCTAATTCATAATGGCATATAGATGCTATTTACTGAGTTTCAAACAAATCTGATATATGTTGTCCCTACAAGCAACAATATTTTTTCTCTGATCCTCTGACATGGATTGGTATGTCTTTAGAATTTCTTTGCCCTCAAATCCTTACCTAACATTTACAAAATAAACATTTCCATTAAGAATAAAATATGCAACTACAAACTTCTCATTCTGCTATTACCACAAACATCCATTCACAATAACTTACATGAATTAAAACACAAAAGACCACATTACATCAGTGAAATCTCACTCATTCTCTCAACTTCTATGGTGGTCATATTACTCCTAGTTTAAGATGCTGTCTCCCTGGCTGATCAGTTCTTCATTATCCTTTATGATGAAGAAACAATCAGCGGCATGACATAATCTATCAATAGCAGTCACACAAACAGGTCACCTTCAGCTTCCTGAATACCTTTATCAAGACTTTTAGTAAGAGTATAAAAAAGCACATCGATCTGAGACTGGAGGCAATTGGGCTGAAAGCGGCAATCAATCATGCAATTCAAAATAAAGAGTATGGTGTATGGAGAGGAATTTGTGTGGAAACAGTGGAAAAATAACATTACTTTTCCATAGTGTGAAAAAACAAAAAAACAACAACACTGTATTACATTATTTTCATGTCAATTGACCTCTATAAGGAAAAACAGTACATTAAAAAAACAAAAGGCTGAATTCTTGTCGGAACCGAATACAATTCACCTTGAAATTTAATCAATGCACTGCTATATTGCCTTCCACCAGGCGGTACTTAAATGCCGCAATGAAAAGCAATCATAACAGTGAAAAGGGTGAAATGCAGTGCACACACGAGATTGCATTTGAACAGTGACATGCAGAAAACATGCTGAAATAAGTGAGAGACTATTATATTGATTTAACATTGTTGGAAATACTACATGGTGGAGAGAAATATAGCTGTGCAACGATTACATGTCAGTGCCGGTGAATTGCATTCAGTTTATGTTCTGAAAAAAAATTCTGTTACTTGTTTCTTAAATGCAAATGTATTGATTTTCAGTTAAGAGGCCAAGTGACTTGACAACAGTGCAAAAGAGGTTCTGCTTTTTAAAAAAATTTTTATCTTGGCACATATTTTAAACTGTACATTGTATTTGTTGTTTTTTCATTGTAATGGTTTGCCTGTGAATTAATCTCCAAATTATCAAATCAAATTTTTCACGTCAAACTGAATTAGGAAAATCTGATATTCCGCAGTGCGAACAACTGTTATCGAATCAGATTGGTGTGAGGCCAGAGGCTTTTAGTCTTTACAGATATAGCCCTTTGTCCTCTGTACGGTTACTCTGACATGTGAGAGCACTAAAGCACTTTGTGTCAGCCTGTCTGCCTCGGTTACTGGCCACATTAGCTCAAGGCTGGGGCTCCTTACTTTCAGCCCCAGACGCTGATGATCACATTAAACGCTGCTGCATGTGTAAACAAAGGATGAGTAGTGATGATGAGGCCAGGAAGCTGAGGCAGCATTGATGCTAAAGCAGTTGGGATTTTCTTCATCTCCCTAAGATGGATTTGACTCCACTTGGATATGGGGAGTCTAATTACATATTTTATAGGGTTAAGCTCTTTGGGCACACTGTATAAGCTCTATCCAGAGGGTGAGAATTTGCAGGCGAGAGTTGGAAAGGTGTATGTGTGTGGAGGGATAGTGAAATTTGCGCTGTTCATCACAGTCCAGTACTACAGTGCTCTACAGTGAGCCAGTTGCTATAGCAACATCATCATTCTTGTGTTTTCTTTAATCTGCACGAAGCTGTAGTGATAAAGTGGGGCTTATAGAATACTCATCATGCCACTGTAGTTTATACATCATACTACGTGCATAACAGTCTGAAGAAAGATGTATTGTTCCTCGTTCAGGGAAGATTATTATGTGTGCTGCAAATCCAGAGTAGCCCCAGGTAGCAAGCAAATGAATTGACAAACACGTGAGTTAAGCACAGGTTTAATTAGCGCTCAAAGAGGGAGCGCAGCTAATGTGAAGACATCTCAGTAAGGTAATTACTGCCTTCGTTCCGCTTATTTGTCACTAGCAATTTAAATCACGGGCAGCAGCACCGCATTTTTCTAACTATGAAACGTTGTAAAGTTATTAGTTTGTGAATCCTTGTTGACAAATGACAATTAGTCAAATGTGCAAATGTGTGTTTTCTTCCTATTGAGACGTCGGTGACTTTAGAAAAGATCTCTGGCAGACTGGGCTCATGACTTTCCTTTTACTGTCCTAAACAGTGATATTATTTAACAGCTTGCTGATGGTCTTTCTGCCCTTTTACAGATTTGGACACCACTAAGGACCCCTGTCAGAAGGTGAAGTGCAGCCGACACAAAACGTGCGTTGCCCAGGGCTACCAGCGTGCTGTGTGTGTCAACCGAAAAAAGCTAGAATACAGGTGAGCCTAACCCAGAGAGAAACACGCTTTCCTCCTTCTCCTCTCTTTCTCTATTGCTTTTTGCTTTCTCTGTCTCTTTTCCTTTCAATCTGTCCTTCTTCTTACTATTTCTCTCTGTTCCTTTTGCTGTTTCCCCCTCTCCTTTTCCTCTTTTCCTGAATTTCTCCCTGTCTCTGTCCTTCTCCTACTCGTCCTTGTGTTCTTCTTGCTTTCTCTCTCTCAATTTCTCTCTTCTTTCTCTGTTGTTCTTGTTCTGTTCTGTTACTGTATACATTGTGTAGGCTAACTATCATCTTGTAAAATGAGAGCAAATAAACAGGAGGCGATGCAGCGTCAGTAATTTCCATAAGCATAATGTTCATAATGATACCCACTCTGAAAGAATGGCTCGGGCGCTATTATCATTTACATTTTAGTGTCTCTTTCTATTGTAAACACATGAAGTTTCGAAGCTGCTTTTCTTAGCTCCCTCAGGCTTGGATATGTATCATTACACTCATTACAGAAAATAAACCCCACCACCCATCTCAATTAGACAGCTTATTACAGGTTGTCTTGATTGTTTACGCAGTTGTCTTGATTGTTTCTGCACAGTAAAAAAAAAAAAATCGCATCCCTGTTCTAAAATGTATTTAAAATATACACACATTATGCAAAACTACATGGCTTCAGAACCATGTTCACGCTTGTCTGAATGAATAATCGCACTATAAAAGTGAAGACGTATGAATTATTTCAGCAGTCATGATTGTCGTACTACACTGACGACTGAAAAAATCAATAGTGAGAATGGGTTGCTGAGTTGTGCCCTTCGTAGTAGAATGGCTTCCTACCAGAAACAAAACATGGTGCAACCATGGTGTAAATGGCAGCTAGCTTCATACTTTGATCCCCCAGTGGACAGCGTGGATGCTGGCCTTGTACTGAAAGGCTCTAAATTCATACAGTATATCTTTCCTCTGATGACTACTGTGTCCTTGAGAACAGCACGTGTCCATGAAGCATGTTGCTCCCATTTCCCCCAGCCCAGTATGCAGTGGCCCTACTGTCTACTGAGTATAAATACACGGTAGCAGACTAACCCCTAATGTGAGAAATTTCGGTGTGGATAAATATGGTATTACATAGGATTGCATAGTGATTTTACTGTGTGTGGTCATTTTTGTCTCTGTGGGGACACACAATTTTGTCTGTATCGGAGGACATATTCTCCCTTTTTCGAACAGAAACAATTAATGCCTCGTCTCAGCCTGCACCCTCCACAGCTGGGGCACCATCATCCAGTGAGAGCAATTATATTCATGGACTTTTCATCACCACTTGACTGTGGTTCTTCAAGCAGACTCGAGTTTAGATCTTTAAAGCAGCAGTTATTGTCAGCAATAGCGAAAGCGTGTTGTCATTTGATGTTTCACAGTTCATTGCAGCAAGCAGTGAAATTTTGTAAACATTTGAATTTGCAAGTAGAAGAGATGTGTAATATGATTTGAATATGATTTACATTTCTGCCACATTTGTATTCTTTTTTTGACATCAAAACAATTCCTGGCAAGAAAAAGACCCTCTTTCTTCATTCCTCATTCCCTGGTCTCAGCACCATTAATTGTATGTAGAGCAATAAGGAACAAAATGAGGAAACTGAATCTGAATTGTAGAGCAAAGTGAAAGTAACAACTCTGAAGGGTTAGATGAACCTCCTACTATAGGAAAGGATGATCTTTTGCTTGTCAGACAACAGAGAGAGCGGACTGGTTGAAAACAGCATTAGTCACTTGATTGTTGCGAGTGTAGCGGTAATGAGTGTGTTTTTCACAGGTTGAAGCATCCAGTGTCGGGACAGCAGGAGAACAGCTGCAAGCCCTGCCCTGTGTCTGGGTCTGGGCCTGTGTGTGGTTCTGATGGGCATAATTATGCTTCTCAGGTACAGCACAACTGCTGAATCTATTTTATTATTCACATTATCTGACTTTTTTCTTATTATTTCACCTTGTATTCATTTAATAATACAAGCTCATTTTAAAACACGTCACCATGTACAGTACAACAGTGTGATTGTCACAACCTGCAGGTTTAAGAGACAAGTCCTGTAGATGTGGTGGTTAGACCAATTGCATAATCACCATTAATTGAGGGTCTAACTCAGGGGTCACCAACCTTTTTGAAACTGACAGCTACTTCAGAGGTACTGAGCCATACGACAGGCTACCAGTTTGATACACTAGAACAGAGTTTACCTAAACTTATCTAAACTTCATGTGTAATAAACATGTTTTGAATGCTTTTTTAGATATTGTCATTTTCATATCTATATAAATGCAAATGTGATTGAAGAAGAATAGCAACAGGATCAAATTAAATGTTAGACGCTGCTCACTGGTGAGTTGTGCTGTTTTTAGAACAGGTCCGCGGGCTTCTCGTGTGGTCCTTGGGGGCACCCTGGTGGGGCACACAACTCGACAACTAATCATCTCAATTGGCCACTTTGTACTTGTAGCTGCATACAATGAAAAAGTAAATGACAGTTGCAATAATTATTACAGTTATTTTAATTTGTTTTAATTGCAAGCCAACTAAAAATTTCTTCAGCCGTGACAGGCTGAGTGGTGGTGCTCTGCTTTTCTCCTTGTGCGTTTTTTTAGTCCCTTTTCTTGGAGAAAATAACGATGGCCAAATGTTTTTTAGTTTCAAATGTTTCCATCTGCGACTCACCTATGAATCAGCATGTATGGTGACACTAGGCCTTTTTGTTATTGGCCTGCTGCTAGAGGTTATCCATTTATAGTGGCCCCTGATGTCCACGAAAGCTGAAGATAAATAGCCCAGAGGGATTCCCATCAAAGACTGGGCGGTTGATCACCCTGTTCGAGAAGAGAGAGATAGAAGCGGGAAAGGGAAAGAGATTTATGTATTGTCTGTTAGATCTTTTTCTGACCTTGTTAAGGTGCTGAGGTCGAAGTGAAATAAGGTTTCACAGTAGCTTCTTTTGAATGGTGATGTGTCATTGGAACGAGTCATCCTCTTGCTTGCAGTCACCTTTATAAATATTTGATCTGTATCTGGACTATAACTCACACCCTGCTACTCAGAGGACTTTATGACAATGGTCAGCTGTTGCTGTGGCATATTATTTTCCCTGTGTGTGCGCATGTGTTTGTTTTCGTGCATTTTCAGGATAAAACACGGGAAGTCTGAAACTGGGGGTGCTGAAAATAAGCAGCAAAGCTCATGTTGCTCTTTCTTGACCTGAGCAAACTTTATGCAAATAAACGGTCACATAATTATTGATATGTGGTGCAGTAACTAATTCTATCTCACTCAAAGTCAACTTATAAGACTGAGCTCTCATGAACTAATTATTTGGCTAAAAGTTGTAGAACAATCTTAGGTCGCATTTGAGCATAGTGCTTAACTCTGGAAATGTAAAATACCTTACTGTTTTCACGACTGACAACTGGCTTGCTGTAAAGAAAAGGCAGTATTAAATTCTGCAGATTCACCTGCACATTCAAATTGTTGTAACTGTCTTTTATTATTTTTATTTTATTACTTTTGACGGTTGCACAACCCCTCATCACCCCTCTTTCCTTCTCTAAAACCAGAGAAAAGCGGCACAGACCTACAGTGGTACAAACAATAATATGTTCATGACTTTGTGAAGTTCTTTTTACAAAAGCTACTTATTTCATTTTTTTTAACAGACAGGGGTGAACATTTATTTTTTGTTACTGTGGTCAGTTTTAGAACATACTTATATGATCGCTGTCATAACAAAACCTTTGAAAAAAACCTCTGATAAAAAATCTCCTCCCCAGGGTTTTGTCAACTGCTTGACCACAAAGTAATTCATGTATATATATATATATATATATATATATATATACATACATACATACATATA
>JBBJLS010000148.1:16844025-16884984 GCA_037577275.1 Bryconaethiops microstoma | reverse complement strand
TGTGTGTGTGTGTGTGTGTGTGTGTGTGTGTGTGTGTGTGTGTGTGTGTGTGTGTGTGTGTGTGTGTGTGCGCGCTTGTTGCATATGCTCGCAGTAATGTTCAAATTTCATGCTCACTGACTCCCGACTTATCTCCACAGCCATTTCGGGAAGGTACAGATTTTTATCTCTTGACTTTTATCTCGTGGCCCTCCGGTGATGCTGAGAATGCCTGTTGAAACGAGATACTGCTGTGGCTCATACCTTTAACCTTGTTTTTATATATATATATATATATATATATGTATATTGTTTTTGTGATCAATACTGTGATAAAGCATTTAAAAATCCCTGTTGTACCAACCCTGTTAACTTGGAACAGGTTCTCAGCAAAATCCTGCTATGTCAGAGACTGCAGGAAAAGTGACTTAAGATCATTCTGAGATACCATCACATAGACCAGGGCAATTAAAATGGTTACAGTAATACTCAGTAATTTTTTTATTACAATGTTCAGTAAAGCGATAGTATTCTGTTCCTCAGTCCAGTAATAGGAGGCTAAAATGTAAAAAAAGGCCTGAACAGTTTTGACTTCAGTACACTAACTGTTACCCTTTGAACAGGAGTTGATGAAGTCTAACCATTCATTTGCAACAGCACAAAATTGCAGACATAGCTTGCTAGAGCTCGAGGAAAATGTCTCAGAACAAGAGGAGAATGTGGAAGTTGGCAAAGACTTGAAGTCTCATTTTTTTTTTATTCATAGGTTAAAACTATTCACACTTAACACTCAACTGAAAAAAGAAATGATAACTAATATCAGCAAGTCTTGCTTTAACATATTTCGTTCCATAAGCTATGTTTTCTGATACACAAAAGGGCATTTCATGTAGCCACACATATCCCTTCTCTCCACACCATATCAGTCCACTTTTAGCATTGAACCCTACATCTTAGCACACACCGCATGCAGTTCTTCATGGGAGGCAAAAAAAATTGAGTATCAAAAGTTCATATCAGATTGCAGCTGGAAGCTGCACCTCTTTGTGTGCTGTCCCCTCAGCTGGGCTGAGCATCAGGACGGAAGGATAATTGAGTTTCTGCTTCATACATAGATTCATGCTGGCGCTGGAAGACGTTCTGTTAAAAGCCTGAGCGAACAGAGGCTCTGGCTGTGACCTGTCTGAATACTGCATCACACTCTGATATTGGCCTGCACTAAGACAGAAGCACGCTGCCCTGAGTGCCTCTCTTAGTGCACACACACACACACACACACACACACACACACACACACACACACACACTCACACCCCTTTGCACTCAGGAATAGACAGAACAGGAGTGAGTGAGGACTCAAGGAGAATACCTAAGGTGAGGGAATATCAGGAACAAGTGGTGGGTAGGAAGGACATGCAGGAGAGTGACAGTAGTGATTAGTGACTGTCAAATGCTTCATTCTTTTTGAACAAGCTGTTTGTGTGAATGAACTTATTTACCTTCTCGTAAGATTTTTTGTTCAGCTGTCTTGCTTGTCTATAGGCAGTGCAATGACGCCCAGGAATGATTTCTTGATAAAACAGTTTTATTTTGTGCATACAGTATAAACCTATAGGAAAGTTTGGGATTAGCTTGTCAGATCTGCCTGCACTACCTACCAGGGATGCTCCCAGATGACAGTGTGACGATATATGTTATGTTTTTTTGGTACATTATCACTTTATCTACCTGGATTAGCTTTGTGAAAAAATATTTAGATTATTGGTATTACTTTATTGTAAAGATGGCTTCATAGCAATTAGTAAACTGTTACTATGAAAGTAATTAATAGTGAATGATAATGTACTACTAAATAGGAACATGTCAACATATCAAGCTAAAACTGTTATTCATATATTTATGAAATGTATCAACTCTGGGAATGAGTTTGTAATTTTTCAGTTGCATTCCTTTTGAAATGTCTTCATGTGACATGTTTTTATGACATAAGAACAAGTAATGACAACAAGAAATACACCATCAAAGCCATTCTAATCTGCTTGGATAAGATTAAGTCACTTTTGTATTACATCTAATGCATTTAGAATTTTCATATCCATGACATATTCTTCCCCTGAAATGATGTAAAACTTTTGGAAATCCTTAAATTTGCTTTTATAAATATTTGAGGAAATTCTGAGAACAGGAACATGCTGTAAATCATAAAATAAACTGTTAAGAATGGGCGTTAGCTCCCAGTGTTCCTAGCAAAATACAATAATACAGTTGCCTAGTTTGTAAAATTTGTTTTCAGTTGTGTACGAGATCTAGAGGGCAAGACAAAGAAATAAAACTCTTAAACTGCTGATAACCTGTCTTATAAATAAATTAAAACATTCTTACCTTTACAAATAATGTGTATAGTTATATATTTACAGATTATATATTGACATTAAGTAGCACATTAATTCATTACTTTCTGCTTGCTAATAGTTTATTACATGTTAAAAATCTGGCCTTAAAAAAAATGGGACCCATTCATTTCACTTAGGCTCAAAAGTAGGACAATCAATGCAAGGCAGAATTTTTTCACAGTACTGTTGCTTTAATGTTTGTGCTCTTCCTCAATACTTCATCAAATTATCCATCGAATCTAAACCTCAAATCTTTTCAGTGCATATACTATTATTTTAACCGAATGTTCGCCAATACTGAAATGATTCTGATGTCTTTGTGCATGTCTAATACATGCACTAGTTTGTTTTTGGGAACTTGCTAGGTCAATAATACACAATAGCTTAAAGATGAACTTAAATGATAGTTCTGATTCTTCTTAGGGCTGGAAAGTATATTTAAAAATGATAAACTATAATACAAAATGTTGTTGAGAATCCTCATCAGCGCTTAAAAACGCTGACTAACTGCATTTTTCACTACAAACAGAGCAAAATCAGTCCCGCTTCAATTCATTTAGTGCAGTGCAGGGTGTGAAATACTGAATAAAATATCATTTACACTCATACATTTTTGATAGTATTTTGAAAAGCGGAAAGTTTGCAAAGTGTTTTTTACAATATTAATTGTTTGCCATGTTATCTTCCCCAATTGTTATTGACATTTGAAAATCAGATACGATTTAATAAGGAAAGTGCACACCACCCTCAGATGCTCAACTCACACATGCATATATCCAGAGGGAGATAAGCTGATGAGAAATAAACTTTTGCGAACAGTCGTTATCTTCGTGTGCTGTGATGAGTGTTTTAGAGCAAGATACACTATATGGACAAAAGTGTTGGGACACCTGACTGTTACACCCACAATGGCTTTAATGATTTTGCATTCAAATACATAGACTTTGATATGGAGCTGGTCCTTTCTTTGCAAATATAATGGCTCCCACTCTTCTTGGGAGAACTTCCATAAGATTTTGGAGTGTTTCTAAGGGAATTTTAGCCCATTCATTCTGTAGAGCATTTATTTGTTCCGTTCCAGTTCATTCCAAAGGTGCTGGATGGGGTTGAGGTCAGGGCTCTGTGTAGGCCACACTGAAGTTCTTCCACACTGAACTCATCCAGCCATGTCTTTATGGAGCTCGCTTTGTGCACTGGGACATGGTCATGCTGGAATAGAAAAGGTTCTTCCCCAAACTGTGTCCACAAAGTTGGAAGCATGGCGTTGTCCAAAATGTCTTTGGTCTGCTCATACATTAGGATTTAGTCCTTCACTGGAAGTAAGGACCTAGCCCAAACCCTGAACAAACAGGTGTGTCCTAGTACCTTAGTCCATATAGCGTATAAACTCTCATGTGTAGAAAACCCTATTTTTTTTTAACTCTACTTAGACGTCAGATCCGTCACTGCACAGCCGGCAATCGCGCAGTCATTTTGAATGAACCAGGTTTCCTGGATGATGAAACATCAATATGATGTGTACTATCATTACATGCATAACTATTTACAATATTATTAGCACGTGCATATCTATTTGATTTCCTAAACAGAAAATAATAATAATAATTTCATATTATATACATATATACATATATACAGGTCCTTGACAAGCCAATGCAGTGACTCCTTTTATGCTGCAAAGGGCAGGTCCGCCTTGCTGTCCTCTTTATACTGTATACCCTCCTTAGAATAATACTGAAAGGCCTGAAAGGGTTGAAACATTAGACGTTTCCTTATTCGATAACACAGCACAAAAACTTTCATATAGACAAATTAGGTAGCATTCAAAAGCTTTCAAGTTTCAGCTTGATCACAAAAACGCTGTTCGTTTAAAACATGGTTAGCCAAAAATATAACAATAAACTGTGATTTACATCTACGTCATATCTATCCAGGGAGTCAATGAATGGAAAGTAAATCTGGCTATGGCGTTAGCAGCTAATGAATGGTAGCACGTGAGGGGACTACGCTGTGACAATAAATGCAAAACACTACAAAAAGCTCACGAGTTCAGATGAGTGAAGTGAATATCCCACTCACTGTAAAATATCCTGTAACTCAGAGTGTTGGGGTTTCCTCTTTCTTCAGTTGAGTAGCTCATGATGATCCGACTCCTCCACGCTGGCTGAGAACTATAGTGCAGCTCAGTGACGTGTGCGGAGCCGAGGGCTTCAAACAGGCATGCGCAGTTAAAGGTGTTCGTCTCAATTCGGCACAGCAACAGTCCTACTGCCTTCCCCTTCAGACTTATAGTGCCTAACTCAATTGACATTAAAAGTAAAGTAAAGTAAAGTAAAGTGGTCCCTTATAGTCGTCCACGAACACAGCACAGCACAGTGTGAACAATGTTCAAGTTCTATTTCTATAGGACATTGACCTACACAAAAGTTCATTCAGTGTGCTCTAGAGAAATAGAATACAAAATAAAATAAAAATAGAATTAAATTTAAAAAAACATAATGGAATAAAGAAAAGAATGCATAAAATAAATGAAATAAAA
The DNA here is from genome assembly GCA_037577275.1 of Bryconaethiops microstoma. Classification (NCBI taxonomy): domain Eukaryota; kingdom Metazoa; phylum Chordata; class Actinopteri; order Characiformes; family Alestidae; genus Bryconaethiops; species Bryconaethiops microstoma. The sequence goes on along the minus strand of JBBJLS010000148.1, from coordinate 16,880,073 downwards.
TTATTTTAAAAGAAGGCAGAGGAGAATAGTGCAGTTTTAGCAGCTTTTTAAAACTGGCTACAGTTAATTAACTTCTTTCTCTGCATTTAACCCATTCAACAAGTTAAGCCGGGAGCTGCCACCAATCTGTGGCTCCCTGGGAGCAGTGTGTGGGGATGGCACCTGGAACAAGGGTACCTGGGTGCCACTAGAAGTCCTAGGATTTAAGCCCATAACCTTCTGATCGCAGGGGCAACTCCCTAACTACTAGGTCACAAGCTGCCCCAATCTGAAACAGAATCAGCTAGGAGTGCGTAGAGATCGGATATAGAAGAGATGCACATAGCAGAGATTGGTAGTAATTAGTGAGATTCACGTGGTAAGCCTATTGCACATAATGAAATGAGTCAGCATCCATTAGAAAACTTCACATGATTCTGCACATTGGAAGACTTAAGATAAGATAAACCTTTATTAGTCCCACAAGTAGTTACCCATAATAAGATATTGCACATAATAATAATGTTTTAGCACCCAGTAAGAATATTGCACAGTACTGTACATGGTAGAGCATTGCACATCATAAAAGAATAATGCACACAGTGATACACATAATGATTTATTTAAACCCGGTAAGAAATTGCACAGCAAAGCATCAACAGGCTCTTGCACAGATTATTGTGTGGAGGTGAGACAGGAGGAGGAGGAATTTTCATCTCATCCTGAGGGAAATTCTTGTGTCTTTAGCATGCTCAGTGCAAGAATAAAAGACAATAGGACAACAAATAAAAAGATAGATCACCAGCTGTATCACAAGATTGTATTCATTGCTTTTGTGTTTTTTTCTTGTGGTCTTGTGGTGTTCTGTTCTGTTCTTGTGTTGCACCCTGGAGGCACGTTGTTTCATTTCCGGGGGCGGGTCTAGTGGGTAGGATACTTGGCTCTGGACCAAGAGGTCATGGGTTCGAATCCTACCTTCAGCCCCACCACTGAGTCCCTGAGCAAGACTCTTAACCACTGTCCCCTCTAGTTAGGGAATAAATAAAAGAATGGATCGGAATGGAAGTCGCATTGAAAAACTGTTTCACTGTGTGAGGTCAAGTAAGTTTGTATACAACGTACTTGACTTCACTTGAAAAAGAACAAGAACAAATAACATTGTGAAGTGAAAGTAACACTGACATTGCTGTATGAACAGTAGCGCAAAATGGTTTATGAAAGTGACGCAATAAAATAGCAGATAGTGGATTAGCGTAAATGCAGTCAAAGAAATACAATAAAATAGCGGCAGATGATTTGCAAGTTGCTTCATGTCACTGCAGTAAAAATAAATGTAATAAAATAGCAGCAGATGAAAATAGCAGTAAGTGGCTTAGTGTTAATGCGATAAACACAAATGCAAAAAAAATGGCAACAGATGATATGCAAGTGGCTGAGTGTCAATGCAATAAAATAGCACAAGGAAATAGCAGCAGATGAGATACAAGTGGCTTAGTGTAATACAATAAAAATAATTGTAAAAAAAATAGCAGTAGATGTAAATAGCAGCGAGTGGCTGTGTTATTGCAATAAAAATAAACGCAATCAAAGAAATACAATACAATAACACCAGAAGGAAATAGCAGCAGATGAGATGCAAGTGGTTTGTGTTAATTCAATAAAAATGCAAAACAATCCAATAAAATAGCAACCGATGATGTGCAAGTGGCCTATTCTATCAAATATATAGCTGACAATACGGCCGTCCACAGCCCTTCATGCATGGTTTCTCAATTCTGTAAAGTAGAGAAAGGCGAGATTCTGCAGAGAAGGGCACAGCTGTGAAAATGTTAAGCCCCCCTCCGAACACGTGTTCAGTTCCTGATCTGAGCTCATATCCTTCGGAGCCGCTTTGCTTCCTGCCTGGCGGAGGGAGGGACGGTGCTGACGGCTGGGAGGACGAGTCGAACGACAAGAAAGCTTTGGAAAGAGACAGAAACAGGGGGAAAGGGCCCGGGGTTCCATCTTCCTTTGGGGTGCAACTCTCGTTCGACACTGCTGGGTGCCCAGATCTAATGCCATGTCGTCCAGTCGTCAGCATAGTGAAAGCAGGGCCATTCCGACCAGGACGGTGCTGATAAACGACTCAACGCAGCTACCTCACGACTATTGCACCACCCCTGGAGGCACTTTATTCTCAACCACCCCGGGAGGTAAAGGCATTTCAGACTGGATGGAATCGACTTTTGCCGATTCCATCCAGTCCTCTCGGCTCCACACTGTGGCCTAGCTTTGTCTGCCAGGAAGCCTGGTGTGCTCAAAACAACAACAAGCTCTTGCACCGCCTCTGCCGCTTCTGCCGCCTCTCTCAGCCCCACCATTGGTTCCTTTGCAGGGCCGTGATTGACAGTCAGGATGCTCACGATATAGATAACAAAGGAAAGGGCCCTGTGCTCGATGGCACAGGTTGTGTAACATGTGGCTTTGTTCCTCCAGCCAGCCCCATCATCTGCCTTACAATACCCCACATTTTACTCTAGAGCCATGACACTACATCTTACCTGTGCATTTCTTCCTAGTTATGACATGGTAGCAATCATACTCCCTTACGATATGTCTGAAAGAATGTATTAACGCATGTAAAGCTGATACCAATCTAAAAATCATACTAAAAGGCAGCTGGTGGCCTAGTGGTTAGGGAGTTGCCCCTGCGATCGGAAGGTTGTAGGTTTGAATCCCAGGATTGCTAGTGGCAGCGCTGAGGTACCCCTGAGCAAGGTACTGTCCCCACACACTGCTCCCCTGTTGGTGGTTGCCCACTGTGTCACTTGGTGTATGGTTTAAATGCAGAGAATTCCCACTGTGTGCTATGTTCATGCGTGACTATAAGGGGCCACTTTATACTAAAAAAGGAGGATAATTGGTATGGTAATGCTTGGCATGTGAAACTGAGGTTGGTTGGTTGTTTTTTTTTTTTTACTGACTCACCTGATCATATCCACAGGCACCCGGATCATCTATGACCGTAAATTCCTGTTAGACCGACGTAATTCCCCTATTGCTCAGACTCCTCCAGCACATCTGCCTGTCATCCCTGGAGTGACTAGCCAGAACGTCCTGAATGAGAACAAGAAGAACGAGGCCAATAACTTCAATAACCATGATGGGAAGCCAGGTGCAGGTTTGTCTTTTGCTTGTTCACTTAAATGCATCTGTCACAAATTACAATAAGTGCATTTCTGCAGTTTGTTGTGCTGTTGGTGTAAAGCCATAGTTGGGATTTCAGATGGACAATTATATGTGCAGCGCATTTGCACTATAAGGAATGCAATAAAAATATTTTCCTGAACATCTTTGCCTATGACTTTGTTTTTGTTGCAGGTGAGGATGCTCAATTTGAGATGGACATCTAACGAAGAGGACCCTACACCATGAACGAATATGACCTGGCACAGATGTGCCAGTGGCTTGGCTTGTAGAAACCAATGTTGTGAGCCCTCACCTTTAGCTCTCTCTAGCTGCTGGGTGCTAAGTAACCATGGGGTTAGTCTACTCATGTTGGCCCGATGGGTTGCCAGAGCCCTGAAAGTTAACAAATGATGCTGATCTGTTTGTTAAGGTTTCAGGGTTGCCCGACTGCCACACTCGCTTAAGCCACACAGCAAGGGAAAAACGTCTGTATTTTAAGTGCCCAAAAACAACAATTTATGAAAACAGATTGACTTGCAAAACAGCCGTCAGAGATTCATGCATGGTAATTTAGAATTGTTTTCAGAATTTACTGTTCGATACCATCAAAGGACCCACAATCCTTCACTTTCAGTCACTAACTTTGATATCTGTTCATCCATATACATGCACTATTCTGTTGCCTCCCTATTGTTATCAACTTCAGGACAGTTTATTTTTGATTCTAAAATATTTCCAGGAAAGTTACCTAGGGACAGGACACATTTTTATGGCCCTATGTGAAACTAACTTATATTATTTGTGATCCTTTCATATGTTTGACCTTTTCAAATTTGATAGACCAGAGTGTCTTTAGTTGGTGACAGTGTGTTAAAATATCAGATTCATCCTGCATCCCGCAATATAGTTTGTCCCTACCTTTGAATTGTGAGCGAATCCTGATGATACTTGAAGCATCACCATCAGCTTTGTGGTCACTGAGCCTGAAAGACAACAAATACTGTATTACAAGTGACCCAAAATTAGTTGTTGGTCAAAGGTAATGACAACATGCACAGCTTTGGACTGAGTGAAAGGTTGAACATGCTTTGTAAGTAAGTAATGTGTAGAAAGCTTCACAGAACCAGAGCTGGTCTCAAGATGCACTTACATCATGTACCTGACACATACGTTACTTTTCAGCGCTTTAACAGGTGAAATAACAGGGAATTATATAAAGATATTGCCAGCTGTGGTGTCTACCGTCACGTTCATATACTGCTACAATATTATCAAACCCTCATCACCACATCAAAGGTAGGAAAGCACTGAAGTGTAGTTGGGTCATTCGCCCTACTGTTATCCACCGCTCACAGTGCTGCTGTGAAATTTAAGATCAAGGAGCATTTGAGAAGATGGATAGTTGTGTGATGACCCAACCTTCATTTTTTTTTTTTGACAGATCAAAGGTCTTTGAAGCTTGAAACGAACATTTCCAATGCTCTTCTATGCATATTGTTTTTGAGTTTCTTATCCTCAGCTCAGATGTCAGCATTATAGTGTCATTTGTGATGTTCCTCTTTTTTTGTTTCATGCCTACTTAACATAAACAGAGAAGGTTTCAGATTTTCACAAGAGATTGTCCTAAAGTGGCTTATCAGAGAATACAACTCATTCTCTCTGCTTTACTCTACACCTTCTGTGCTTAAATCATTCTTGTCTTTTTTCCTTCTCATAACAATCTCTTGTGCTAAATCTCTTTACCCATGCCTTACTTTACTAAGCTTAGCAGCTGTGACTTAAACAAATTCAGTTCCCTTTCCCCTAGATTCAGGACAGGTGTTTTTTTTTGTTTTTTTTTTTCCCCCTGTTGTGGATTCAAGATCAAGGTTGTTTGTCTAACAGAATACATTTATATTTTTGGAGACATGTTGGTTATTCTTTTTTTTTTCTCTCCCTTTGGAGGCAGGAAGGTTTGGGCTTGCAACAGTGTAATGGATGTAATATGATCAGTGATTTGATCAACAAAAAGGAATTTGGATTTGGTCAAATTTTGTATTTTCCAACAAAATTTATTTTTTTGCACATTTGAAACTACCTTTTGCTTTTGATTTAAATGCTAATTGACAGAGGTATATTGTTCAAAATGTGGAGAAATGTGCATGAAAGCAATCGGAAGCACCTTTACTCATTGTACTATTGGAGATTGTGTTGAGTTGTCAGATCCCACAGTGTCTTTTTGACCCCTTACACTCAAGTGTCATTTTTTTAATGACTAGAGGGATTTTGAATCCACACATTCTTCATCTGAGGTAAGGTTATACTGGATTAGGGGCTTTTCTATTCCAAACTGTTGTCATATTGCATATGAAGTTTAATCTAAAATTGTATTTTCTTTCCGGATTTGAGACCCTGTTAAAATTGACTTTAATTTAATGCCAATGCCAGTGGACACTATTACAACAAAATCAATAAAAGTCCCTTAAAATATATTGGGTTTTTTGTACACCTCCCCCCCCCCAAACCCTGTCTGAGTGTTTCAGTGGGTCTGACTGAAATGTTTCTGTTGTTAATAGTGAAGGTTTGGTTACTTGTAACCACTAGATGGAGTGATAAACAGCAAAGGAAATGCTGAAGTCTAGTGTTGGGAGTCTACTTTTATGAACCTTGAAACTATTGTTTCTGTAGCAAACAGAAAATCTGATATCACTGTGCCATGTTTGATATGAAGCATAATATCTGTGTTACAATCTGTCAGCATGTATAAACAGTGTTTGAGAAGATTATCACAAGTGTGTACAACAATATACAAGAGAAAGTAAACCTTTCTGAGGTTAAAAAAAAAAATTCTTTAGGCTTTTAGAGCTCTATGAGATTAGTATTGCTGATACTACAGTATATAAAGGACTCTCGAGGAGTGCTTGGTTGCTTGGAAACCCATGGCAACACACTGTCCATGGAACACCAGCAGGCAGTTCAAGCTGAGGGTGTTCTTTATCAACCGAGTGAAAGGCGCCACCTCTTAAAAAGACTTTATTTAACCGAGACAAAAACGACTGAAAGAAACTGGCAGTAAAACCAAAGCCTTTTGTCCGTTTGCACAAAAGTGGCATTACTACAATTTTCCATTCGCCAACCAACGAACCTGCAGTGATTATTTTGCGCAGCGTTTAGCTGTTTACTTAATCACTAGTGCTTAAAAATAGGCCTGGGGTAAAGGCAAGGCTTTACAGAGCTCCTGTGACTATTGCAAGACATTGTGAAATGTGTCATCATGTCAGTTCCTTGTATGTACGTCTGAATCAAAAGGAACTCTTCAATGATACATTCGTTTGATTCTGTATGTAGCTCTGGTCAGCCTTATCAGATAGACAGGGCCATGCAGTCTTTGGCTCTATGGTTTGGTTGAATGGTGTGAGGCTGAGTCATCTCTTAGTCATCTAATGACATTGACAGCCAAGATTTCTGTTGTGCAAGGGCCTTTAAATACAAGTTTTCGTTGACTCCTCTTTGCTTTCACTCTAAATCCTCTCCACACTCTGTGTTCCCACATTAAAGTGCGTTCTTGGGTGGGCGCTATGTTTCCAGGAGATGGAGCTACTGATTGGTCAGAGCTTGTGACAAGAGTCCACCCCCTCATCCTCCTCTCATATCTGCACTCATTGTGAGTTGAGAGGCAGGCTGGATAAGTGCCCACCCCCCCTTCTCTCTCTGTTTCTCAATGTGTCTTTCTCTCTGTCTCTCTCTCTCTCTCTCTCTGTGTCTCTCTCTGTCTCTCTCTCTCTCTCTCTCTCTCTCTCTCTCTCTCTGTGTCTCTCTCTGTCTCACTCTCTATCTCTTTCCTCTCTCTGTGTAAACCAACCTTGGCCTGCCCACACCACTGGAGGATGTTGGGACTTGCCTATTTGGGCTGCCCAGAAACATTCACACCTGACTGCACAGTGGAGGACCAGTGAGGAGCAGCAAGAAGAGTTCTTTCTAAAAGAACTTAAGATGCAAGATTCCTCAGACTGGATTACTCGTGTGCTTCATTCTCCTCTACAGTGAGGACTGCATGAGTATATAAGTGAATAAGTGACCAGGTGAGAATGACAAATACATTTTCTACCGAATAGGCTGGTGCATTTAATAAGTAACGGTCTTGGTGACTTAACATGCTTGTGCTTCACGCCATGCATGTTTAGAGTAATCAGTTGAATGTGACATCAGTTGAATGTGAGTGAAGGGAAATGAGATGCAAATATGGTGGATGTGAGGTGCTTTACATGCAAGAAAGTAGAAAGCAATGACAACTTCCTTGAAATAACTTCTTTGACGTAACCTGTGATCTGCTTCTTTTTAAAGATGAGAATTAGAATAATCTTTTAAAGATTAAAATGTTTTAGAATCCACTGCAATGGTACATACAGTCAAATTACTGCCATTCAATAGCAGGGTAGTTTTGCTTTACAAGAGAAGAAAAAACATTCTTAACTTTTATTGTGCATCAATGTAAAGTGTAATCATTTCTATTCAGGAAATGTGCACACTGTGTAAAGGGCAGCTGGCTTTTTACAAATGGGGGAAAAGGAAAAAGGGGGGTGGTTATGAGATTTTGGTTTTGATATGACAGCAACCACAATGAAATGTCATTCCACTTATAGAAGCATACCTTTCAAACATGAGGAGTGTTCATCCAAATGGACATAAATTACTCTCAAATTCTCCATACACTTTTTAGAATAAGGATATGTCAATCGTTAGCACCCCTCCTCCATGACCCCCAAGGCTCTTTGGTGCTCATATCCTTCCTCCTATCTGCGTGACATTGAACAAAAGCATCCTGGGGCTTTTCCTGGCCATATTTAGAGATTTTCTTCTTTGCTATTTTTTTTCACTTTCTCTGTGACACAACTGGAATTTAAATCAAGCCCCCTGAAAAGGGCAGCATTTCACTTGATGCCAGGCCTTGAATAGACCAGTCAGCTGCATAAAAGATATACACTGCGAGAAGGATTTCTTTTTTCAGATCTATTCATTAGTCTTAGCCTCATAATTATAACTTGTATGGAAAAGATTCATCACACGATCATCTCTTAGCTTCAAGTAGATCTTGGAGGATGTACACGTGCTTCATGGCTAGACAATTCCACAAACTGTTAAGTTTAAGTTTGGTATGAATAAATAAAAGATTTTGTTTTGTTCCTGTGTGCTCCTTCTGCTTGTTATTGGCACTCTGTGATGTTGAAGTGATGGTGTGTGAAACTTTCTGTTCTGGGTCTGTTCTGTGAGGGAGGCTGTCCTATGAATGTCTGGAGCCGCCCACCCAGCCGTCTGGCTGCCAGATGTACAGTATTTCTCCCTTGCCCCCTCAAGAGCTGCTATTTCAACTCTGCCACTGTGAGAAAAGAACCTGAAAGCCAGACGACAAAAGAGTGGCAAGAGATTTGTTACTTTCGTTCGGGAAAAAAAGGCTTTACTATTTTCAGAAGCAACTGCTTGCAGCAGAACGACAACTTCGAGGAGTCTGTTCTGACTGGGCCGAATCCAAGCTTTCACAAAGCCTTGAAGATGTCTGAAACGAAGAAGCAAAGAGCAAAGGATACAAGCACAAGCAGCACAGCTGTTAGACCGTGAGACATTTCTTTCGAACTCAATAGCTGAAATGACATGGAGAGAAAGAAATCTTTCCACTTACATTTTCTACACTGTCTCGGTTCAATGCAGGCACTCTAGAAATCTCTAGAAATCTTTGTTTGTAACTGGGGTTCACTGTGAGCTTTTGTTAGTGTTGTGTGCTTGAAATGTTATGTTTAAGGATTGTGTTGTAATGTGGCCTAGAGCCTGCAAATGCATGTCAATGTTCTTTCCAGTGAAGATCCCTGTGTTTGTGGTCTCGTTGCAGTTTTGCTTGTATTATGGGTACTACTGCCAGTGCAGGATCCCAGCCTGCGTTGGTGGCACCTAACCACCATACTGGTCACCTGGGTAACAGCATGGCTGAAGATAGGAGCTCACTGAGCAGCGGCTCCCTGCAGGGCCTGAACATTCCAAACAGCAAGGCCAAATCTATCATCACCAACAAGGTGGCCCCAGTAGTCATCACGTAAGTACTAATCTCAAAATTGCTTCTCTGTATGACGCTTTGATTCTGTATTGATCCTCACACATTCTCTAGAATGTCGCTCTCACATTCTACACTTCACTGATCATGTGTGCAGCCAGGGTACCTAAACTGTTAATTCAAAATATATTCCTTTCAGTCTACCTATGGACCAAATTATCACACTATCACAGCATTAGTAGCTCTGGATTTCCTTCATCCAAAACTTGCTGTTCATCTCTTTGAGCAGGTACAACTGCAAGGAGGAGTTTCAAATTCATGATAGTGTCCTGTCAGCCAACTACACAGTGGGGAAAATATCTGATACAATGCCTGAGCATTACCTAGTGCTGGTAAGCATGTCTTTATGAAGCTTTTTTACATCTAAAAATGTCATGGCAGTAATGGTAAAGTAGTTAACAGGCAGAAGTGATGGGCCTTTTCAGGCTGCCTCTGTATGGGAAGCCAGTGCTGTTAGATTTCTTAACTCTCAGCTCACTCACTCACTCATTTTCTGTAACCGCTTGATCTACACTAGGGTACCTGGAGCCTAACCCGGGGTCAACAGGCCTGAGGCAGGGACTCACCTTGGGTGGGGTCGTCTCTTAACATTTAAACTAAATTTTTTTTTACTTTGTAATTTTAAACATGATTTTTGTAGTTGACCTTATAATGCGAACTGTTAATGGTAGCATTACAAATCCCCAAGCAACAGAAAGAAGACAGTGGAGGTTTTTCCAGATGAAGTGTTGTTCAAGATATCCACTAGTGTTTTGAATTAAAGCATGACCTATCACACTTCTTTTTTTATATGTCTTTTATTACCCAGGGGGAGTTTTTTATGGTTCAGGATGTGAACAGTAGAGCAGATGTCTTAAACACTACAGGAAGCTTCGGGGCCCCTAACTTCCGCAAGGCCAAGGGAAACTATCCTCTCTATGGTATGGGCCAGCCCAGCCTGAATGGCTTCAAACAGGTCCTCCAGAGGCTGGAGAGTGAGTCTCATGAGGTCAGTGTCTAGGTATTAAACAAAGCTGATATTCATGATATAATACAATACCGTGTGCCATGGCAAGATTTAACCCACCTAAACAGAATGTTTCCCCTGTGCACAGGAGGTAATATTCTTCTGCGTGCGCGAAGAGCCGATTGTCTTCCTCCAATTGGAAAAAGACTTTGTTTCATACACACCCAGGAGGAAAGAGAACCTCCATGAGAACCTGCACCGCCTAAAAGGAGGGCTTAGAGGAGAGCAGCTGGAGCTTTCTATCAGGAAAGAGGCAGGTTATAGAGCTCTCTGCATGATGCGTGAAACGTAGCCACCTTTCACAGTGTTTGTCATTCATGAAGCTTAGCATTTGCAAAATGTTTCTGACTGATCTGTGCTTGGTTTTCACTCCTTTCAGCTATGTGACTTTGCTAAGCTCAGTGAGAACATGATATATGTTTATAACAACATCGAGCACTTTAAAGATGAGCCACAGTATGTCAGGATTGTGTCTGAGGAAGACATACATGTGACTGAGGAGGTCTACAGAAGACCGCTCTTCACTTCGCCATCTCACAGGTGACTTAAAGGAATACTCTGTATTAAGGGAATACTCCTGTGTTTTTACATAATCTCTATCAGTCACATCTGTAGGTGAAACAAGTGCTCATTTGCTTCTGTTTTAAGTCTGTTTTGAGTTAATGAGTTCTTAAGTGCAGGGAAATGCACTGAAATCTCTGTCTTTAAGACAGACTGAACAATACAGATGTGGTAGATAGAGCTTAAAACTGGAGTATTCCTTTAACAAATATAATAAAAATGATTTTACTACTACTTTTCTAGCCAGTCCGCAAGACATCACAACAATTGTTACTTCTTTTCTGAAAGATATTACAGACTCCCACTCCCAGTAGAGGGGGCACCAGTGGAAGAAGACTTTGACGAGTTTGTAAATGTGCTCAGGGTAAGACTCTCACAACTCAGATGTTGTATATATTATCACTTGATTTATATTGTTAATGTTTATCTTAGACACTCAGGCATTAAGGCCTTGCAGGAAGGCAGTGCCAGAAAGTGCAAGGGTAAGGGTGCTGGAACATGATGTACATGCGTTGCATGTTTTACAATTGAAAACAATTGTTTTGCTATCAATGGACAAATTATAGTCATTATGCCATGAGTTGAAAAGGCACAGGGTAGTTAATCACTGTGCACTGTAGTGTCTCATTTTTGCATCTTTTTAAAATGATTAGGGTGTAAAGGTTATACATAATTAATTATTAAGAAGTTTAGAGTATGTTATGATTCCCGCTGCTCTGATTTTTTTCCCCTGTTGATTTAGTTGTCCGTTTCTGGTTTTTTCCAAAACATTAACCTGGATGGTTGTCAGCTAATCTGATAAATTGTTACATCACTGAATGTTATTTCTTTGGAAACAGTAATGACATGGACACGGATGCTAAACATTAACTCAAGACTATGTAAGAAATGGTAGTCTAATGCTTTCCTAGAGCTATGTTTGCTTGTTTTCAGAACTGAGGCAGTAAAGAGAGAAAGAGTAATGCGTTCTTGTGTTTGAAATGAAAGATGTTTGCACGGGCTGGTTTCTTGTAATATGATTCGGATTTGAATATGGTACATTTGCCTTTTAGATTATGCGAATGCTAATATCAGGAACAAGAAAAACAAGAAAGGATTTATTGTGTCTTGTCGGGCTGTCATGATCATGAAATTATAGCTCGTGACTAATTACCATATAAATTATTGTGACTAACAACTGAATTAAACTATTAAATTATAAATCTAAAGCAATTAAATTGGCCGATTAGCTTTCTTTCTTCTGAACTCTATATAACTGTCCTCTAAAGGTAGGACTGATTTCCGTAAAACCCATAATCCGCCACAATAAATGCATTTCCTGCTTTCTTTTATTTGCATGTCTCAGCCCAACAGGTGAGAACACACCCAATGTACATTCTGTTCGTTATAACAAAATCATATCACTGTAAAACTAAAAAATAATGGTGGTCAGCTCAATTAATTGCATTCAGGTTGTTCTGCAATAGGTGTGACATGCCCAGTCTTCACTTATATTGTAACGTATCCATTCACTGCTTGATTATAATAAAGTAAAGTAAAGTGGTCTCTTATAGTCACATGTGATCACACCACACCACAGCACACAGTGTGAACAATGTGAAATTCTTTCTCTGTGTATAACCCTTTCACCAAGTGAAGCAGTAGACTGCCACCAAGCATGGGCGTCCAGAGAGCAGTGTGTGGGGTACCTCAAGGGTACCTCAGTGGTGCCACTAGCAGTCCTGGGATTCGAAACCATGACCTTCTGATCACAGGGGCAACTCTCTAACTACTAGGCCACCAGCTGCCCCAAAAAATGTTTGATGATAATATTTTGTACTCAGGAACCCAAAGTCTGACGAACAAAATATTTTCATAATATTTTCATAATAACCACTAAAGATGGTTTTGTTAGTAGTGGTAAACAGTTCTGTGTATAGTGCTTACATCAGCCCAAAACAGCTGCATACCGTGTCTTCCTCCTCCCTCTATAGGAGAGCCCTGGCCTGTCAGTGTTGAGAGATGGCTCCAGGCCTTTGCCTGCACTGCTCTTCAGCTGCCAGGAGGGGGTAGGACGAACCAACCTCGGCCTGATCCTGGGTGCATTAGTCTTACACCACCTGCAGGGGGCAAAAAGTACCTCCCGGTGAGGAAGTTTTCAACATCATTTCCACAATTTAATACTTAAGATACAAACCAAGTCATTCATAGTGGCGCGATGTAAAATGATGCGTTGCATAGAAACATACAGACTCATATTTCTTTAAACTGGTTGTGATAGGAACTAGGAGTTTATGTAATGTTGATAATGGTAAAATAGTGGTGGAAAAAAGGGGTTAATTTTTTTTTTGCCTTACAACAGTGTATCTCTCCACCATAAATATATTTTAAAAATTAATTTTGGGTAAAATTATTTCTTGTAATGACCTTGTCATCTTGCATCGAATGACAAAGAAATGATGTTGTTTTACATTTGGAATTTTGCAGGATTGTTTAGAAAATGATTGAATTATTATTAAGTTATTTTTATTATTATGTATCTCCACATAATTCTTAGCAGCTATATGGGAAACTATATAGCTGCTAAAATTTAGGAGTGAAGAACAGAAATCTGAACATACCAACAAATCCATGGATTTTAACTCCAGTGTCTGTTCTTTCTGCAGCTGAATTATAGATATGTAATGATATATAGTCATGAAAAAGCTTAGTTTTAGTACATTTGCTTACCAGACTTTCATAGATTCAAAATGTAAAGGAAAATGAATGAAATATTCTCTCTCTCTCTCAGGGAAGAAGACACACCGGTCCAGCACCAACCAGAGTTCCAAGTGATTCAGAACTTGATCAGTTGCCTTCCCAAAGGTCAACAAGTGCTTGATGAGGTTAGACATAATTAGCCATTTCTGACCACAAATGTACTGCAAAACAATATTGTTTTAAGACAGCAAGTTTTTCTTTCTTTTTTTTTAGGTTGATAAAGCTATTGAAATGTGTTCAGAAATGCACAACATCAAAGATGCAATATATGAAAATAAGAGAAAACTGGAAGGGATTATTGAGGATTATCAGATACAAGTGAGTATAATGACTATTCGTATTTTTAGCAAAATAGATTTGAGCAAACATTTTGAAAGAGAAAGAGATGTGTTTTCCTCCTGTTTGATTTATGCAGTGTATTTCTGTTCATATCTTTGTATGCAGGGAAGCAGCACCAAGGGATATTTCCTGCAAAGAACACTGCAAAGCCTTGAGCGTTATTTCTATTTGATAGTGTTTAATGCTTACCTTCATGACCAGGTACTGTTATGTATATCATCATCAGAGAGTCAGAAATCCATTCTTCTCTGTCTGTTTAAAGCTTTATTCCCCTGGTTTTCTACTTCACGCTTTCTTTGCATCTTCTCTCTGACACACTTTGCCTTGGTGATTGATCCCCTTTGGTGTGTCTGTTTTGTCTTTGCCTGCCTTTGCTCTGTAGTTTCCTAAGCTGTTTGCCCAGAGTTTCAGTCAGTGGATGTGTTTGAATGCGTGGATCTATAGGCTGCTTGGCAGTATGAACCGCTCTGAGCTCGCAGCTCCAGCCAGCCTCGTCACTGATGGAACCAGGATACTGGTAAGGTTCATATTTAAAAAGTAAAGTTCACTAAACTAAACATCTCGTGCAGCCATGAGATAAACCAAAAAATATATAGTAATTCATACATGCTCCACGCATTACAGACAGAATCTGAAATAGAACACAGAGCTCTCTTACACTCACAACTGAAACAGCCTGTGCTTGCATATTCCAGCATCACTGCTTTTTTTGAAAGGTGTCTAGTGAATATTTGGTACCAGACCTGCTTGGTACATGCAAGGAAATGAGAGTGGCCAACTTCAGGCGGGTTCTCAAGACTGCAGTGTATGGCGTGGCACAGCCAGGCTCTGAGGTAGAGCGTGTTTCATTGTTCTCCGAGGTCTTCTCCTGAAGCTCTGTTGTCTGAGAAGCTGAGAATGGGTTGATTTCTGCTTTAGGCTGTGTCTGTGGTGTTGTCTTACCTAACGGATGAGAGACGGAAGCATTCCAGCATGCTGTGGGTCAATCTGCAGGAGGAGCTGGTCTTTGAAGGGAACGGGCAGTTATTCACTCCTCGAGAGCCAGTCTGTGTGGAGCAGCCAATCCGAGTGTGTGCGCAGAACACCCAGCAACTTGAGGTACAACAAGTTTTAGGGGTGTAACTGTACAGAAAGGTCACGGTTTAGTTCACACTATAGTTCTGACATCACGGTCCGGTACGGTTCACGATACAGCGAAGTTAAGCAACAAAAAGCTCTAAAGAATTAGGCTTGGTTTGTTTTCGTTTATTTTAAATACACAGCAGTGTATTAACCAGTAAACACACACTCTTGCTTATATTTTCATGTATGTGTAAGGCAGCAGAAGTGTTGCTCCAGTAGGTGGCACTATTGCACCACACTACGACCCAGGTTTATGATTTACTTGTTTATGATTTCCTTTTCGGTCCCTCTGTGATTCCGTATTACAGCAATCACGTCTTCTTCGTCGTGCCGTGTATTCTCCATAGGACATCATGTACCGAACCGTGACCTGTGTACCGTGACGGTTCGGTACGAATACATGTACCATTACAGCCCTAACCAGTTTATTTGCTTCTACTTGATACTCGGCTTGATATGTCAGTTGAGAGATTCCATAAATAATAGGCATCACATGCTTAGGCAAGGCATGAAGCTGTACAAGCAGTTACTAAAGGTGCAATATCTTACATTTTCCTTTTAGGACATCTACTTCTTACATTTGGGTTTATAGGGGGAAAAAAAACAGTAAAAATGATTTTTACATGCCAATTTTCTACGAAGATTAAACAGCCTAAGTGACTTCCCAAGAACATCCATGCCATGTTGCGTGGTGAATGGAATGTTTTGAAGATATAATGATGTTTTTATACTACATGAAACTTTTTGATTTCAATAATGCAAAGAAGATTCTGTTTTCCATGTTATAACCCCTTTAAAAAGATTAGCTGATTTCATGAGTAGCACTTGGCCAAGCAACTCTCACGTGAAATTAAAATGTGAAGCGTGAAACGTGCATCACATTCAGCAGAAGTTATAACTGTCCCCCAGATGCTGGAGCTGGCGCTGAAGGAAGACATTCTGAAGTGTGAGAAGTGGCTGGAGGTGACTACAGAGCAGGAGAAGCAGATGAGAATGCTGAAAAGTTGTCACACTCTTCATGAGATCTTTGCCCAGCAGAAGACCATCCATCCACGTCTCGCTTACCATCGCATTCCTTTATCTGACTGCTGTGCTCCAAAGGAAGATGTACGTCAAAACGACGCATTTTAGTGCAGAATATGGCTCAGTACCAAAAACTTTCTTTTTTTGTTAAGAGGAGGTATTTCCATGTTATTCTGAGTGTCCCATAAGTGCAATAACGTAACGTAGATGATCTTGAGTGTTGCTGCTGCCTCTTTTAGGTATTTGATCAGCTTTTGGAAGCCATAAAATCTACTCTTGCTGAGGACCCTGGCGCTGCGTTCATCTTCAACTGCAG
The DNA here is from genome assembly GCA_037577275.1 of Bryconaethiops microstoma. NCBI lineage: Eukaryota > Metazoa > Chordata > Actinopteri > Characiformes > Alestidae > Bryconaethiops > Bryconaethiops microstoma. The sequence goes on along the minus strand of JBBJLS010000148.1, from coordinate 16,863,738 downwards.
TGATGGGAAAGACCGAACCACAACTGCAATGGTCATTGCCACCCTTACTTTGTGGCACTTTAATGTAGGTCATTTTGTCTGCTGTGAATTTTTTTCTTGGCCTGCATCATTACATAGTGGATTATCTCTTCTTCGTTAATAGGAAACAAGTTACGGAAACTGTTCTTTTATCAAATCTGAACAATATACGCTAAAGAACTACGAACAGTCTAAAACTAGACCTTATAAACCACAATGACTTATCCTTGATTTCTTCAGGGCTTTCCTGAGTGTGGAGATGAGGAAATTGTGAGTGTCCCAGATGCAAAATACACCAAGGGTGAATTTGAGGTATTTTCTAATGTATTATATATGTATTGTATAGAGTTTATTTGACTTACTTTTTTCTACAATTTGAATTTCTGATAAACTAGCATTTCTTTTAGAGACATGCAAAATATGTTGTGTTAGTTTTTACAGACATACAGAACTGCATGTCTTTGCACGTTCAGGTGGTGATGCAGGTAGTCAGACTGCTACCTAATGGTCATCATATGAAGAGAGAGGTGGACTTGGCCCTAGACATTGTCAGTGAGACAATGACTCCCATGCATTTCCATTTGCGGGAAATCATAATATGCTCATTTAAACGGGTGAGTTTTTGATTGAATTCATAGAATTAAAAAAAGAATCTTGCTCAGGAAACACCCTCTGACAAAACAGGACATATAAATAGAAATGAATGTTGTAGATATTTGCGCATCTTCCAGTTTCTTAATTTCTAATATGTGCCACTTCAAACATGCAGATACATAGAAGTTAGCTTTGCCCTACTATGCCCTGCATAACTCAAAATGAAAAAAAAAAAAAGACAATTTCACACATTTTTAACAGTTTTCCTTTTTTCTCAGATCAAAACTGCGAAATCAGAGGCTGAAACTCAGCAATTACAGTTGCAGAGTCTGCAGTACCTGGAGCGCTACATTTACCTCATCCTGTTCAACAGCTACCTCCACCTGGAGAAGAAAGACTCCTGGAGACGACCCTTCAGCCTGTGGATGCACCAGGTGGGAGCAGTTGCACTGATCATTACAGAAAAAACACACTTAGGGGGCAGTTCTGAGAAATACATTGATTCTGATGGTTCCGACTAGCTGTAGTAAGTTTTGTTAATTAAACAGCGGTGATTGAGGATAAACTAAAGCATGACTTGACCCAAGGTATGAAAAAAAGATTTTAAAAAATTCAGCATGCTTTCATCAAGGGTCTTTGCTATTTCAGATGACATAAAAGATCAGTTGTGGGACCATATTTAAGGCCTACTGCAAGTATCGATGTGATTCAATTATTTGTAATTAAATTATTTGAAATGTATTAAATGCCCTGACATCTTTTTTGTTTGATTTTTTGTTTTTCGCTTGATTCGGCAGGTGGCTGCCAGAGCTGGTATCTATGCCATCCTCAACCAGCTGGGCTTCCCTGAGTTTGCAGCACATAAAGATTCTCCACTGGCCAGGCTACGTTACCGCTGGCAGCAGGGTAGCACTAATTCACTGCCTATCCGTGGAGACTTCATTTAAAGAAGCAATTTTGAACAGAGGATTACACTTTTAAAAATAATTAAAGTGCCAGAAAGGGTTCTTTGTGTGATGCCATAGAGGAACTACTGTTGTTTCCCAAAAGAAAGTGCACAATTCTTTACATAATCCATTTTATAAATGAGATGTGGTAGTGTGAAGAACCTTTTCAAAGTTGAAAGAGCCTGCGCATAGTGTAGGTAAGAGGAAAAATCCTTAAATTGCCTAGAGACCTTTACATTATGTGAAGATTCCTTAACCTTTTGAAAGTTTTTTTCTAACTCACACATCACTTTTGCAAACATTGTTTTTTGGCATCACTCAAATGTGGCACTTTTATTTTTAAGAGTGTAGTATAGTTTTTGACAGAGAGCAAAGAACTGGGCTTATTGCTTTGCCAATTTGTATTATTCACCGTTTTATGTTTGGGACCCTTCAAACTGAATTAAATGTACTAAATTCTTTGAATGCAGTTTCAGTGTGAATTTTCTTCCCAAAAGTGTTTTCCTTTCCTATTCCACACACAGGCTATGATCTGTATCTGTGACTATACTTTTACCTCTCAGTGGTGGTTACCTGTCTTTCACAAACATCAATACAATCATATACAGCATCTCCCTACAGCTAAGGAAGGCCATCTGAAAAGCATTCAAGTGCTGTTAACTAATTTACTACAAATACATAGTTGCGCTATTTCAATTTTCAATGAAGCTGTGCTTAATTATTAATAAGTTAGGAGAATCCCACTGGAACACTGCATACACCTGTCTGTATAAATGAACAAATATATATGGATAGAAATACAGTATTTGTGTTGTTTTGGTAGTACTTACCTTGAATATGTTTTTGTATGTTGAAAGTTATATTAGTTTTATCCCAAAGCAACACAAGTAATTACTCATTTAGTTTCTGCAGTGCATGAAAACAGATATTTGACCTTCAAAAACAAAACCATTTCTATAATAGGACATTTTTCAGAGACTACACCTATAGCACGGTTCTGGAACTTGCCAGAGGAAAAAGCTTCAGTGCACAAAAGATACTGCATAGTTCAAGCTGTTGATTTCAAATTGGTCTTATACTGTACAGTCCAGCAAAAAAATGATTTTTTAAACTGATGCATTTATTTGCTCATTTGTATGGATTGTACAGTGATTTATTCACTACAATACGCTTTAGCCTTTGTGGTACCTCTTTGTCTCATAATTAATTTTATATGTGTACTTATGTTTACCCCAAATATTGTCAAGACTAGAGAGTGAGGAACGCAGTGCTTTATTTCAGTTGAGGCACATCTTTTCTTGTTATTCCTATTCTTTGTTTAGTCTGTGTTAATAAGTGTTCTACACATCTTTGAATTGTCCCTGTGGAGTGCTGTCTCTTCTCCTGGAACTGTCCATTTTCGTCTTCTTTGTTGAGAAGTTTGGGATCTGTACTGAGTGGTTACTCGCGTAGACACTTTCTCACTGGAGCGGAAAATCAAGACAGTGGTGCATTAATTAAATGACTAGTATTTGCTCTACTATATACTATAAACCTTTGTGCCATATACAACCATTCAACTGTGAAGTACATTGTCTAAATATTTATAGCATTATAACAGTAAAGGTTAGCACACGTGTCATGTCCCAAGACACCTCAATGTATTTGAATAGTGATGGTGACATACTGCAACATCACAAAACGTAACCTGTTAAACTGCATTCCTTATGTAGGCCTGTATGTAAGTCTACATCTCAGTTACTCTTATAATGGCATCTTTTACAGATTAGATTTTATTGTAGTTATTGAATCATTTTTTAGTAGTTAATAAAATTGTTCTGAGATGATTAGACTAATAACAAGTCTATTTTTTTCCATGTTATTGTACCTGTAAAGGAGAGGCTCTCTGATAAGCTGCAGGCAGTATTGCATGGGTACATCAGAGAAGTTAACAGTGGTGACAAAGCTTATGGAAGAACTCATCTCTGCGACAGTCTCAGCAGTACTTCTCATAAGTGAGGCATCTACTTCTGCCATGGCACTGACAACTATTGAGAACCTGGAAAAACAGCAGGTTTTTCTTTATAAAACACACCAGTTTTAATAATTCACCTAAGGATTATACAAGCACAACAACATCATTACTGATTTAAGAGTTGGAGAATATGGGTAGTCTTTTCAGAATGTCTGTTCTTTTGTTTTATTAATATGTCTTACTTTATTGAATATCTTTGCATTATAAGGCCACTAGTACGTACTTGTTTTTGACAGAGCTTTTTGACTCCTGGTTGAATAAGCTGAATTCCAAATCGGCCGACACATCAACCGAAAGACCTCCATGAAAGAAAACATGCGCTTGTAGTCCAGACTGTAGAATTAGATTCTGTTGGAAGTAAGAGCAGGCAAGCTTGTTTTACTTTTAATTTCAATCTTTGCTTTAAAGATCGATGTTTAAATTCACACATCCGGTGGCATAACTACCAACCGTACAGGACGGACAGTAACTTTGGGGTTCCATCCATTAACAGCTTTATTGGACTCACTACCAAACGAATGGTGTGTAAACAAGCAAATGTTCTTAATTGTTTTGTTCTGATTGGACACACTTATCCTAAGGGGGAACTTTTTTTGTACTGCGGCTCATCAGATCCCAGTTATGCCACTGCACATATATGAGACAGACTAAAATGAATTACGGGGTGTTTTTCATTTGATTAAATAACGAGTCATGCCAAAAAAACATTGACTGAAAATGCTGATATTACCTGTCTCTGATTCATAACAAGAATATTTCCAGAGAGGATGTTCATTGGCCCTTCCGCTGCTGAGAAGTACTTGCTCATTAAGTCACCATAACCTTTAAAGAAGACAATAGGTTGGATTTGCACACCCAGAAACATGGCAGACATTCCTGCCATTAGCTCCTCTTCCTCGGCTTCCTCAGTCAGCTCAGAATCAAACAGCGAGTCAAAACCACCGAGTTCTAAAGACACCTGAGGGAACAGGAAAAGCTAGTCAGTCTGTATATATATGACTTATTTGAAACTAGCAGACAGACTGCATCAAGACTTATTTTAGTCTTGGCCCCCCCTTCTCTTTTCAGACTCCCTCTTGCAATCAGATCTGAGGAGACCCTCGCTGTCTTCAAGCGTCGTCTGAAGACCCACCTCTTCAAGGAGCACCTTGGTGACTAACCAGTCGTCTCGCTTATCTCTTATACACCTTTTCCTATATTTTTAAAAAATAAAATACCCTCGGGCACTTACCCTCTTAATTGTTTTTCCTTACTTGTATATTAACCTCTGACTTTTTTCTCTTTGACAGGGTTTGTTAAGGTGTGTAACATAGCTGGCAGTAACTTGGTTAAAAAGCAGATGTTGATTTAAGTATAGTTTTATAGGCATGAAGAACAGATGTGGTCTACTAAAGCACTGATGTACATCGCTCTGGATAAGAGCATCTGCTAAATGCCATAAACGTAAACAGCAACAAAAAGGATGAATTGATTTGAGTTGAAAACATTAAGATCACATTGTAACCAAAGTGACACTATGCAAAGACAGCTTTGACTTCAATATGATTATTTATATACATAATCATATACAAGACTTCAAAGAAATTAGTCTAGGTATCAGATTGTTTTTTTAATCAACATTTCCTTTTTAGGCATTTTTTATATGTTTCAGCAATGATTTTACTGGCATATTAGCTTGATCGTTGTGGATTGAATACCTGTAGTGAATGTGAACTGCCTCCCTTGCTTTGAGTAGAGAAATGGCCATTACTTTGTTTCAGAGCTCCAGTTTCGGAAAAGAGGAAATCGAAGTCGTACGACGTAATTGTGTCTTGAGTGTCTGTAGAAAGTTGAACAAATCAAAATGCAAAATACGTTTCTAAGAAACTATCAAATAAGATGCTAATACCATACTGTGTTATAGTGTATCACACATAAACATAGACTTAAACTTAGTAAGTCTATATCAAATAGAACAGATCCCATGAAGTCAGGTCGGAAATTTAATTTCATACCTGCTATCAGCCCAGTATATGATGCCGAACAGCCAACTCGCCCAAGATGGTGATAATTGTTCAGCTCTGAATCTTTCAAAACATTAAGAATTATATTCCTAAGGAGAGAGATGTTTTAGTTGATTTGACTGTTTTTTTTTCTTTCATATAGAAACAAAAAAGGGAAACCAGCATGTTAACAAACTAGCACAATACATTTATTACAAAATCCAATTCACATAATGGTGTACAGACATTTTTAATTTATCCTGCGGTGTCAAGGAAACACTCTACCTGGCTGGGTTGTCTGACTGTAGCAGACTCGTAATTTTGGCAGAAAGGAACTTAGAGACCTCAGGTTTTTCCTTTGCTATTCTAAGGATCACATCTCTGACGTCTGTGTGTTCAGGATTCTGTGTGAGTAGTATCTGGGCAGCAGCCACTCGCACAGAAGCAGAAAAGGTCCTCTTTCTTTGAGTGAAAACGTCTCTGACGCGCTCCTTAACCTGAAGAGAGAAAACATACACCATAGAGCAATTTTACGCTTACTATAACACTCTTCAGTTCTGCAGATTTTGAATGTATTCTGTGCTCTGGAACTGATCAAGACTGGAGTAGGATGTTTTTACTGTACCTCTTTTGTGATATGTTGAGATGGAAGTCCTTGCAAGGCTGAGAGAACGATGCTCGATAGTGATTTGGACTGATCAATATACCGGAGAAGGTCTAGCACTGTCTCTGGAAGAAGGGCACTTTTCAGAGCCAGAAGATGTGACTTCAGCTCAGTTTCATCTTTGGCTGCACTCAAACCTTCAAGAATGAGTCTCTTAGCATTTGATACTTCCTTGAAAGAAAAATCCAAGAAAAGAAAAGAAACAGTGCAGGAAGATTGGTTAGCCTTTAAGGTAATCAAGTTGTGAGTAAAAATTGATTTTCCTTTAATTTCACATTCCTGCAGAGTAGAACAAATGCTGCATTAATGAATGCTGGATATCAACGGAAACTCTATAATATTTTTATATGAGAAGCAAAAAGGGAAAGAAATAGCAAAAACTTATATGGACCATTTGATCCATTTGTCATTAAATGTTCACAGCATGTAAAGGGAAGTTTTCACTTGCAGATGTTTACATTCATCCAGTGGTGCAACTATCTACAGGCCAGGCAGGGAGGTTGCATTGGGACTTTGGGTTTCCATGACGTTGGACACCACATCGCGTCTTTATTGGACTCACTACTTATGCAGTTGTTCACAATATCTCATAATATTTATAATACAGTAACTAAACGTCGTTATGACAAACCAATAGCATGTAAACAAACAAATGTTTTAATTGTTCTGGATCAATTTGAGGTCATTTTCCTACTGAGGCCCATAAGTTCCCAGTTATGTCACTGCACACATCATGACAGCTTTGACCAACTGCCATATTCAACACTGTATTTGATGTATTTCATTTGAGACTACTGGGCATTTCTTTTATCAAATAGTGAATCAAGTTAAGGCAAAGTGACTGAAAATGACTGGATTTGGCCTTGCTTTGGATTGTATACTTGTGTTGAAACAAATAAATGAACAAATAAATAAGTAAAAGACAGGAAAGGTTACTGACTGTAATATCACAATATACTACTAAACATCAAAACAAAAATAGTTTTTAAATATCTTACTTGCAGGCTGCACATGTTTGCAGAACACATTTTTCTTATCACTGTCCCAAGAACAGTGAGAGCAATATCATGTGTTTCGCACTGCCCTGATGTGTGAGAAAGAATGTGCTGCAACAAAAACATCATGAACAGTAAGATTAAATAAAAAGTGGATTATTACAAATTAAAAGCCAATTTGTCTTGTATAAAAAACTCATATCTCACTCACAGAGATTACACTTATCAGATGAGGGGACGGCTGAGAAGAGAATGCGCATGAGTAGAGAAATTTTTCAAGCAGTTTAGTTGTCTTTGGGTCTGTGATGTCTAAATACGAGACAACAGCATCCAGTGCAGCAGGTGTCGAGGCAGCGGCCGCAGCTTCTATTAGAAAAGGACTAAATCATACAGTAAAAAGAGAAGCATTCTCAGGGACTGTAAGGACACACTATAATGGCACACAGTTGAAACAGTTGGTACTTACACTAACATGTTGTCTGACTTATCTAAAATGATTCTAATGTCGTCCTTTCCCATACTGCGCAGACACTCTGCCAGCCGGAGGAACACTTTTGTTGAAGTTGATTGATCAGTGTTCATCCCTTTTGCCTTCAAATGATCGAGGAGTTTAGAAATCTGAAAGGATTTTAAAAGATTACAGCCTCTCACATGTAGCAGTAATACAGTATGGAAACTGTCCAAAAAATATTTTTCCAGTTTTATTTTTTAACATCATTTGAACAGAAAAGGAGACCTTTACATTACAAGTAAAATGTGTGACAGCAAAAAAAAACAACAAAAAAACATTGTATTTTATATCAGTTCTATCATTTTAGTGGACCTATTGATGAGATCCATAATGCTGACATGTCAGGTTTGGCCTACTGAAACGAAACCTTAGAATATGATTGTCATTTTCGCCGACATTTTGACCTTTTGAAGACCTCTGAACTTTTTCTGCACAATACAATCAAGCATGAGCATTTTGCTGCTGTGAATTAACTGAACATATTGACTAGCGGCAGGATATAATCGCATTTCGAAAGACATTGTAGTCTGTGGCGAGTGATTTTCTTCTCAGCTTTTGTTACTTACTGGATATCCACAGAGAACAGGCTGTCTGACAGCAGCGATGGCATGAGTCATATGATTCCCTTTGTAAGAAGTGAGTACCTCCTGTAGTTCTCCCTGGGCCTCCTCTTTAGCACCAGATTTTGTCGATAAGAGTCGTAGTAGCTGCCTAAAGCCAGCAGCACACACATCATCCAATTCAGTCTGATAAAATGCTTCACAGTCAGTTGTGCTTCTGTTTTCTTATGCGAGACCTTTTATGGTGAAGGACTCTTTGAAACTGATTTAATGACTTCATAACTGTGTTATTATGATATATTGTGTTATTATTATTCAGCAAACCAAAAGTGATTGCCAAATTATACCCAATGCCAATACATTGGTAATGAAATACCTTGAAGAAATATGGATTCCAACTGTAGTCTGTTCATCCAGAACCACTGAACGGAATTCCTGTGATGTTACTGACTTTATATTGCTGCCCTCCAATGCGAACACTGTTTCGGAGCTGCCAGCTAAGCTTACCTTTAATATCTAAAGCCATAAACAAGATAGGATAAAAGGCATAAGGTACTCAATGTTGTGCATTTTAGTTGCAATTCTATATTTTATGAGAAGGCTCTGGATACTACAGTATCCTATAATATACTATAGTATGTCATACCACAGCTGTGACATATGCCACAAAGACATATTACACACATTCATTTTTGTAGATGTGTGTACTTTCAGTGTCATACCTGTTCAGAGAAGGTATCATCGGTTACGTTTTTTTCACAGTTCTCATAGTCCTTGACTTTGATGATTTCATCTCTTGAGGTGTGATAAGAGACCTGACATTGACCTGTGGCATCGTCCTAGAATAAAACGAGTGTAACTATAAAAACTGTAGTATGTAAATGAAGGCAGGTGGATTGAGTCATTTGAGTAACAGTCTTTATTTCTGAATGTAAGGAACATCTAAAAACCTTTTAGCTTACTTCTATCACAACCCCAGAGTGAGTCTGAATCTGGAGCAGTGATGCTAGTCCTCTTTTGAAATTCAGAGACCTGGTCTTGTCCTTAGAGGTGTTAAAAATGGCTTGAATCTAGATGAGTGCCAAAGATGTTAGTGAACATTCAAGAATGATGCGCAAAATTACATTTGCAGTTCAAATACAGTAACATTGGCATTTGAAGATCAACAACCACCGCTATAGACAAAAATGGTGAAACATGGCACACAGAGCAAGTGATATTTCACATTTTTTCAGTTAAATGCACATACCTTTCCTGAATTAAAATGTACAGTAAATGCTTCCATAATGTGGTCAAAGTCATTTCCAATCTCATCCACAGTAAAGTGTTTGCTGGTGTCAGTTGATGTGGGAGTAAGTTTTAGATCTTGAATCTGGGGCAAAGAAGTAACAACCACATGCAAGACTAGAGACACAATCTACCACATGTATAGAAGCAGTATCCACGCATATGAGCAAAGCTGAAATGCTGAACTGAGTTGCTCGGCCTAAAACCAGTTTTATTGTTTAAATTTATTTGTGATTGTTATTTAGATATTTTTGTGTAACCCTTAAAGTAATACTATCATATAAACCTACTTTAAAGTGTAAAAGTTGTTCCTCCTGGTTCTGAGGGTTCTTCCATATGGACTGGATCTGAATTATTGCCTCAACAGTGCTTGCATTGACTTCTCCAAGGTCCACAGAGATGGGAGCCACTGCTGTGGAAATGCTGTACTCGAACTCATACAAGATCCCGGCATCGAAGTGTAGGACTTTACTGAAGGCTGCAGAGTCAACACTGTTACTAGTAAAACTGTCATGTGAATGTAATATCCTATTATATATATATAATATATATAAATATATATATGTGTGTGTGTGTGTGTGTGTGTGTGTGTGTGTGTGTGTGTGTGTGTGTGTGTGTAAAATTTGGGCTCAGCACAAATACTAACACTATCACCACATTAGAATTCATTTTTAAATGTGAAAACCCTGCATTTCAGAGCTGTTAGTAATTAGAGCATCAGTATTAGAAACTTCAGACTCATAATTAAACCACTGAACCAATGAAATCTCTCAGAAATTTCCCAACTCTGCTCCGGCTGTCCCCTTGTACTACACAGTTTAGTGCATTCCCATCAAATTCATTCATTCCATTGGAACAGCAAAACAAAACTTTTAAAAAATTTAGAATCCAAATATACAAGGAATTTGTACATTACCCATCATATTGTTTCTAAATCCAGAAAAAAGAAGGAGGCAACATGTCAGATATACTGCAGGCTTCATGTTTCAGTGCTGGAGTTCCAGGGTATACTGGCAGCTTTACTAAGTCAATCTGACAAAGCACAGTGTCAACAAAACTTGGTCCAATTGAGAATAGAGATGATGCAATTCAGAAGCTGAAAATCTTCTAGATATCACTTCCTGCACAGAGACCACAGGCTACATGTGTATATTTTTTTATTTCAGGCCGTCAGTGTTCAGATAAGATGTGACAAAAAACCTTCTATCAAGTCAAAAGCTGGAACATTTCTCTAATATAAGTAGCATGATATGGGACTGGTACCTATAGCACGTGAATTAATGGTGAAATCTGAAAGTGCTCATTTTGCCAATTACTTAAAGCTTCTCTCATTTTTCCTTATACTTTGTTTTTTGTCCAGGGGTCCTCTTGTAATGTTTATGTAAGTTCATGCACCAAAAAGTGAATAAAAAAGTAATTCATTTTACATGACCTTTTTCTAAACTTTCTTTGTCCTTTAGAACAAAACAGACTGCTTTACTCTTCCTGTGTTTTTAAGACTAATCTATGCAAACAACCTCTGTTGTTACTGGTTGTCCTGTGTTGTGCCTCACTTTTATACAACACTTTTTATAACTTGTGAATGGGTGGTTATAAACTGTTGTAGACAGAATAGATTAATGTATTTAAATGTCTTTTTTTTTTATAACATCACAAAAAATGGACTTTTATTAAGTTAATTCCGACATCTTCCAAGATTTTTCAAACATTTTCTTCCTATCTTTCTCTATATATCCTGCTATATTTCTCTCTCTCTCTCTCTCTCACACTCTCTCTTTCTCTCTCTCTCTCTATATATATGTTTATATATATATCAATGAAAGAAACTCCCAAATGAGGATATATAACTCAGCCCACCTCTGTTTATTTATAATCAAGATTTGATACACTAGTACACAAGTACTCCATCGGGTCTCTCTGACCTGTCCTGTGGAGTCTAGCTAGAAACTAAAATCTCAGTCTTTTATCTTATGAGAAGTAAAAAGGTCACATTTCAGTGAGATTTGTCATAGTGAAAGCAAACTACTGTGTATCTGCGATAAGGTGGGTCGTGGCCTAACAGGGCACAGTGACACTACTGCAATTGATCTGTTCAAATCTGTTCCAACTGACCTGAGTCTACCTTGGGTTTTTTGCCTACTAACCCTGCTACACTAGGGTGTGTTCTTTTCGTTAAAGCTGAGCTGAAATTCACACTTTAAAATAAAACAGTTATTATTCATTGTTGTCTAGAACCTAGGTTGCAAACCATGCCCTCTCCCCTTTTTTCTTATACATGCAGGATATCTCCAACTTTTACATAACTAATGAAAGACCTTCATCGCTGATGCCAATATTAGTTTTTAAAAGCATTCTAATTCATTTCAGACAGCCCCTCCCCCATTCATGAAGCACTCTAAGCTCAGAACATAAAGCTTCTTTCCTCACATAATATTTGGCTGAATCACAGAGGTTTAGACTCGTAGTGTATTGAATTTAGAAACAGTAGAACCTGCACTATATGGACAAAAGTAATGGGATGCCTGACCATTACACCCACAGGGACTTCAATGACAAATTCAAATACATAGACTTACATAGAATATGGAGTTGGTCCCCCTTTTGCAGCAATAACAGTTTCCACTCTTCTTGGAAGGCTTTCCACAAAATTTTAGAGTTTCTGTGGGAATTTGTGCCCATTCATTCTGTAGAGCATTTATGAGGCCAGGCACTAATGTTGGACGAGAAAGCCTGGCTCACAATCTCCGTTCCAGTTCATCCTAAAGGTGTTGGATGGGGTTGATGTCAGGGTTCTGTGTTGGATTCTGTCAAGTTCTTCCACACCGAACCCATCCAGCCATGTCTTTATGGAGCTTGCTTTGTGCACTGGGGCACAGTCATGCTGGAATAGAAAAGGTTCTTCCCCAAACTGTGTCCACAAAGTTGTAAACATGGCATTGTCCAAAATGCCTTGCTGTGCTGAAACATTAAGATTAAGATTGCCAATACTTTTGCCCATATACTGTATTTTGTACACCTCGTGGTGCACATATACGGGGAGCAGATATGTCAGTTAAGTTCCTGTTAGTGTAATGGTCAGACGTCCCAATACTTTTGTACATACGGTGTATATCTTAATATAAACAGTATATTAGAATATAATACACCAGATTCAGAGAAAATTGTGGCCCAACAGCTATGTGGACAACACACAACTGTATGTGCTTTTAACTTATCAAGCTTTCCAAGAAGAGTGGAAGCTGTTACAGCTGCAAAGGGGGACCTGATCCATATTAAAGTCTAGGTATATGAATACAAAGTCATTAAAGTCCCTGCTGCTGGAATGGTCAGATGTCCCAATACTTTTGTCCATTGTGTAGAGTACAGACTGCCGATATTTTAACAAGGCCTGAAAACGTCTGAAAAGATCAGCCAACCTTCATACCATGATCAGATTTTTTTTTTCTCTCTGAGCTTTTACAGTCAGGCAGGCGAACCCCTACCCAAACATCAGGCATATCGTGGGGCAGGTTCGGGTCCTTCTTCCTTTTCCTCGTCCCTGAGCGAGCCGACGCCAAGATGGTGCGTTAATGTGTCAAAAAACCTTACGAAAATCTTTAAAAATCTCAGTCATCTTAAAAGCTGGGCTTATGGAAGTTGTGTAATAATGTGTTATAGTTAGTGTGCGATACGTCTTCACCTATATTGAGATTGGTTTATGTATGTTCGTGTACTTTTTCTGTCTGTGTTGAGGTAGCTGCTGTTTGGCTATGTTTAAGTGTCTTTGGTGTTTTTTGTGTTTTTAACTGCTGAAAGAGAAAGTCGAGGACTAAACTTTTGAAGCATGAAAGCTTAATTGTATTCTTCATTGTGGAAAATAAACATTGTGCTAGCTTAGTGCTAAACTAGTTAGCTGAAATGGGTTCTATTCTGTCAGGAAGTTTCAGAACCGTTTAAACGAGGCAGTATTCTTGGACAGGCTGGTTATGTACTAAGGGTACATGTATCATTATTACATTACCCAGACAAATAGTTTGGAAAGGGGCTTATATCATCTGGGTGCTTCAGTTAGAACATCCTAGTAAGGTTGTCTTAAATGAATGCTAAACCACTAGCCAAGGGTTTGATTTCCCCCTTAAAACGAATATCCAGAAAGTTCGAAGTTGAGAAAAAATTTATCCTGAGAGAAGTCCTTGTTTATAGCATGTTAAGTGCAACAAGAGGGAATAAAAGATTATAGAGTAGAAGAAAAAATAGGTAATAGTGCAACACAACGACAAGAACGTTGCTGTATGTAAAGATTGTGTGCTGTACCAGCAGGTTAGTAGTGCAGAGCGTCTGCGTTTATGCAGTAAAAAATAAATGCAGTAAAATAAGGTGAGAAGATAATGAGTAACATTTATGTGCAATAGTCCTTAATGTGCAAAATCATGTGACGTTTGCTAAATGAATGCTGAATCATTTAATTATGTGCAAAATCTTATGTGCAATTGTCTTACGATGTGGGATATCACTAATGTCCATATTACTTATACTACTGGTCTCTACTATGCAACTATACTACTTATCCATAGTATTTATACTTAACATTTGTGTATCTATTATAGTGTATTTCATATTGAGGTATTTTCTGCAGAAAACGCTTTATAGGATGTATTTAGTGTTCGTTTGTGTGTCTGTGCAGCCGTAACGCATGCAGTTTCCTCCGGGAGAAATAAAGTTTTCTTGTTCTGACTCTGATGTATAGATTGTCTCTTAGTACATTTCTCACATAGTTCTCTCTTTTGGAGGTGGGGAATAGATGTGTGACTAAAAAAATGTCAGATTTGTCAGCTGCTGTGTAACCCAAGGCTAGTTTCTTGGGTGTACACACAAATTTGGTTTAAAGTTTGATTACTATTTTTATCAGGCTAATTCAGTCAGTCCTTTCTTTTGCAGAACGACACAGTCACTCTCAGGACACGGAAGTTCATGACGAACCGCTTGCTGCAGAGGAAGCAAATGGTGAGTGGGTCAAGAGATTAAGGGTGTAATCTCATATTTTTACAGTTGTGATGTTAAGCTTGGTAGATAACTGATGGCATGTTTTTCCTTCTCAGGTTCTTGATGTTCTCCACCCTGGCAAAGCAACAGTCCCCAAGACTGAAATTAGGGAAAAGCTTGCCAAAATGTACAAGACCACCCCTGATGTAGTGTTCGTCTTTGGCTTCAAGACTCAGTTTGGAGGCGGCAAAACAACAGGTTTTGCCATGGTCTATGACTCACTGGACTATGCCAAGAAGAATGAGCCCAAATACAGACTGGCCAGAGTAAGCTACTGCTCTATGGCTTATTTAGATTTCAAATCGCCTATTTGGATGTGCAGTTCAGCCAGTTTAAGAATGAGTAATGCTTGTGTGTGCTTAAAAATTCTCAAATCAAGTGTTTGCTTTCAGTTATGGTGTAGTTAATCTTTCCCCCCCCCCTCTCAATTTAAGCATGGTCTCTATGAGAAGAAAAAGACATCCAGAAAACAGCGCAAGGAAAGAAAGAACAGAATGAAGAAAGTCAGAGGCATCAAGAAAGCCTCTGTTGGTGCTGCTGGCAAGAAGGTATGATCATTCTGTTCGATTTACGTCGTCCTTTCTAGGCTTTAGAATGCCAACTTTGCTCAGCTTTTTCATTCACACATTTCTGCTCTGTTTTAATGTCATCTCCCCCCCCCATATGTACTTCTGGACTGTAGAAGGTAAACATTTTTAAGTGTGAAACAGTGAATGGACTGTGTGCTGAAGTAATACTTTTGTTAGGTTAAAACTTACCGCGTAGTGGGTGCAGACTACCTGAGCTTCAAGTAATTACAGGCTGCTCATAGCTGTTAAAAATCCTCCTTATCTACTCACTCCATTAAAGGTGTTGTGCTCTAATAGTCAAGTGACCTAAAAGTAGTGTAGTGACGTGCAGATCATTTAAATAACTAATAAGGATCTAATTAATGGCTGTGGCAAGTAGAAAAGCAAACGTAGAGTATTGATATGCCTTATCCATGCTGTAAAGCTCTTGGGCAAGGCATTGGTATTAAACGTTCTTAAAATAAATGTTTGTGTTTAAGGTTACTGAACAAGTCTCATTTTCCTCCCCATTTATGCCCATTTATTTTGCCTCCCTGGATGTGTTCAGAAATGATGTGTCAGGAAAAGGTAGAACGGAAATCGGCATGGTGTGCTGATTGCAATCCACTTTTACCTTTAGTTTGAGTGCTTTGCATGTTCAACCCCAACGTCTCTCCTCTGTAGAAAATCCACAATTTGAGATGATTGTTTTGACATCACTTTCTGACCGAATTAAACAAATTAACCGTTGTTATTGTACTGTGTGAAACCAAACGTAAGCCACTGTTTGGGAGCAGCATGTCATTTGGTTGTTTTAACTTTTGTACTTTTTCCTAAAGTGAAGATGTTAAAACTCAACTGCATGCTCTCTCACGTGACTTACCAATTGAAATCTGAATACCCTTTGGTCCCCTAAGTATTACCCTGTGATGTTTGTAGTAAACTCCCTGTAGAGTACATATGAAATATCCATGTTTACTTTTACCCTTTTACCTCAGTGTAAACCAGGTAAACCTGATGCTGGAATTGTCTGCTACTGTCTGAACTGTGCTTTCTTTTCTCCAACAGTGAGACCTTCGGGGAAGACCATCATCCTGAAAATGTCCTTGTAAATTGTCAACAAATAAATTCTAAAAATAAAAAAAAAAGATTTTGTCTACTTTTTTTTTTTTTTAACTACCCTCCCTTAACTATTGCTAATACGTATTCTGAATATTCGCAAACATTGCATAGACAACAGAGACTTTGAAGAAATAGTTTGCCCAAAAATACAATTTACACACTATTCCCTTACACACAAGATTTTAGATCAGCTAAGACATGTTTGGCATGTGATATTTGTAGTGGACCTGTGAGGCTAATGTAGTAATCTAGTCATCTGGAAGTTTTTATCTGAAGGACTGAAGTTTGGTGCAATTTAGCAGTTTTCCTTTTGAAAGTTGGTTCATTTATTTACAAAGTCACCAAAGTGCTGGGTTTCTGAAGTTAAGACTGAAGACTGTAATCTAGTTGTGCTATAACTACTACTCTGGCTAAATTCATTTTCCATTTAAAAACTGATTTGCTTCAGATATTTCGTCACTGCAAGCAGTGCAGTTGTTGAGGCTTTAAAACTTAATTTGTCAAACAACTGGTATTGATCCATTTTGCTAATACACATACTTAGGTGCTTGTTTGGATTTATTTTTTTTTTACTGATGCAGCGTACAATCAAAAATGCTGATCACTACAAGTAATGTACTGACCATGCTTCAGGCTAAAACATCTGATGACTGGGCATGAATCAGCTGGGGGAAAGCTGTAATTTAGTAACTGAAAATAAAAATCTTAATTTGGAGGCTAATTTGTGCATGAAATATGGTCAATGCTCTGGTGTGTTTTGTGTACAACTTTCTGTAAGTAATTAAACCTGCAAAAGTTGCAAAGCAGCTGTACAGTGTGAGATCAAAGTGAACATGCAGTTAATCTTCCCAGCTTGAAAGTTGTAGAAAAGTGGAGCAAATCTGCCATGAAAAATTAAATGCAAATGGGGTCTAATGCCAACTGCCTCAATTTGAATGTATATTTAGTGAATTTCTGTTTCTGAAATTAGTTTTCCAGTTTATATGAATTGGGATGGTGGGTATTTTGGAGTGCTGTTCTCTACCTGATTTGGTATCTTAACACACCATTTAGTTATCACTCCAAAGTAGATCAACAGGTTGTGCATTTTTATTGCCTTTGGAGAATTGTGCAGGGAACTGAATGTGTTAGAAAAATAGAGCCATGGGTGTCCCGCAGCAGGGCTTTAGCAATTTTGAAAGCACCTTATTACAAACTAGAGTAAAGCTGGGAAACCTGCTGCTGTGCTTTGTGTTGTGATGTGAAGGGCTCAGGAAGTGGCAGCCTGTTAAAAGAACTCTTGATGGTAGAAAATTAGTGGGTGAGACAGCCTGTATCTTCAGGGTTCCTCTATAAATGCAGAAACCCAAAGCTCCCGTGTGCAGAGACCTTGGGGTACCCGCTGATTTACGATTCACGATTTCATGCCTCTGTGTTCCCACTTCCCGGCACTGTGTATCTCTCAGGAACATTTTATTGACAACACAGGTGCAGAACAATGAGCATAAACTCTTATCGCCTCAAAAAAAAATCCTGAAAACCTCTGTTCTGTGAAACACATCAGGTACAAAATGTGTTAATGGAAAATATTTTTTACATGTAAACAAGATGAATCCCCTTTTATTTTTTGAAAACTGAACTATACTCATTTTGAGTCATTTTTAAAAAGTAAAATCTAGGAAAAAAAAAAAACAGTTGGCAGAAAAACAATGGCTGAGTAATGCCTAGGTTGGTTACACCCAGGTTACCTTGGGCTTCTTTGCAGAGCTGGAATCTCATCCCATATTGTTGAAGCTGTAGAGAGGATTGTGTGGTGTGTTCACTCCATATTCAAGGCTGAAGGTTACTTTACTGTTCTCAGCAGCTGTGTACATGTACAAACACTATATGGACAAAAGTATTGGGACAAACCTATTTTTCAGGCTAGGCCCCTTACTTTCAGTGAAGGACAATCTTAATGCTATAGCATACCAAGACATTTTGGACAACGCCATGCTTCCAACGTTGTGGATGCAAAGAAAGGTCAATTTAGACATGGTTGGATGAGTTCAATGTGGAAGAACTTGAGTGGCCTGCAAAAAGCCCTGACCCCAACCCCATCCAACACCTGTGGAATGAACCGGAACAGAATGAATGGGCACAAATTCCCACAGAAACTCCAAAATCTTGTGGAAAGCCTTCCAAGAAGAGTGGAAGCTGTTATTGCTGCAAAGGGGGATCATATTAAAGTCTATGTATTTGAATGCAATGTCATTAAAGTACCTGTTGGTGTGATGGTCAGGCATCCCAATTCTTTTGTCCAAATAGTGTAGTGTGATGAGACAATGTTCCATGGACGACAGTGCAACATATAGCAACATATACCATTCAACAGTCAACAGAGTGCAAGTTCCGACAGACAGTAGACAACAGACAAACAATAAATAGACAACTAGTATGGACACTACTTAAACCTAGAGTGATGTAAATTGCACCATAGTATGATTATTGCACAGGAGGCAGTTACAGCGTTGAATAAAGTACAAGGGATGACAAAAACAAAATAGACAATACAGCAGTGTAACAGTAGTGTGAATGGGATGTGAATCTGAGACAGTACAGTAAGTAGACAATAAAGTAAAGTGGCCCCCTATAGTCACATGTGAACACACTGCAGCACACAGTGTTAACAGAGTGAAATTCTTTCTCTGCATTTAACCCATTCAAGCACCAACGAGGGGTTCTCTGGGAGTAGTTCAAGGATACCTCAGTGGTGCCACTAGCAGTCCTCGGATTCAAACCCACAACCTTCTGATCGCAGGGTCAACTCCCTAGCCAGTAGGCCACCAAGAGCCCATAAAAGCGTGGTGTATGTAAACTTACAGTATTGATAATATGGCACAATACACCATACATGCATCATACATGTCAACTTACAGGATGGCTAATATACAAGATTACAGTGTGAAGAGGATGAAAACAGCTTCCATAATGATAATATTGCACCATATAGACATATATTATCATTGCACATGACCATATGATGTTGCGCTGGAAACATATTCTTATTGCACAGGACAGCTAGTACCACAGAAAACCACAATGAATAAGTATAAAAAAATTATACTTAGTTAAGTGCCTGTATTGGCAGTAAGGAACTCTTGATGGTCGAAAATATTGCTCAGAGTGTGTGAAAGACCTGGTCGACATCAAGCTTCCAGAGAGCATTTCATTAGCATGCCTGTAAACAGGGATTAAATATGCACATAATCAGAGTGGAGAACAACCAAGCATCCCCACAGGATCCCTGAGGTTCACATTACACTACATTACATTACATTATTTATTTGCTTGGCCCATGTCCTTACCCAGGGCCATGTTCAGTAATTATTTTTTTTACACTGATCATAGCTCTGTGTGTGTGTGTGTGTGTTTACAGCCCAATCTGCCGTGTGTGGATAACGTGGCGTTTGATATGGAGCGTGTGTCGC